>UZAE01000107.1:0-37218 GCA_900617975.1 Rodentolepis nana | reverse complement strand
TGATAACTATCAAAACGCCTGCCATTTGAAATAAATAATGATTGACACAATCATCGAACACTCGTTTTGTGAATTTACCTTTAACTATCCCCCTGAATCATGGCTTCAGTTACCAGGTTAGACAATAACCGGTCAATCTCTCCCCCCTCCACCACCACCACTACTGCCCCATGTCACTCTTCCTCTTTCAATGACATCGACATAACTCAAACCTCTCCAACACGATTATAATACTAACAACCACCGAGAATGCCAAGTTTAATTTCTTTAAAATGCTTAACATAGGCCTATTATCTAGCCGTTAACAGAATGAAAGGCCATATCATAGCAAGATATACATATAAAAATAATTCACATTTCTTAACAATGAAAAAATCTATAGACAAAATATTTAAATTAGGTCTCCAAACGACTTGGTCACTACTTGAAGCAGAATTTTAGCCAGTAGCTATCAGGTAACTGTAACATGATCTTTCTAAAGCCATCAGGTGATATTTTGACTACTTTTACACAAGGCAACATGTGACACAATCATGAAAGGAGATTTCATAGAGCAATCAAAATCCACACTTCCGCTTCCCTAATCTTTCCCAATTAATCTCGTCATTTAAAAGTCCTCCCCCTTTTTCCCCTACCCCCCCCCCCTCCCCCTCCCCACACCCCACACAAAATGGTCACGATTTCCTCCTCAGGAAAGTTCCCCGTTATTATTATTCAAAATGTTTTCCGTTTTGCTCCCTTCCCAGATGCATTAGGAGTAATTTAACTGATATATGGCTGGGGAGTTTGGTTAGCTGAGTTTTCTTTCCCTCAACTCTTTACTGCCTAAATGAAACCAATTCAGGGAAAGCCTAATACATTTTTTCTATCTTTATTTAATAATTTTCATTAGATCCATTATTGACAATTACCTCATAATTGGGGTGTTTAAAAGGCTGAAATTGAATGACAACTGTACAAAATGGTACTTAAATAACTAAATCTGTATGTTATCATCCAGCTATCGGAGATGATTATTGTACGAAGGAGTGATGAATTTGCCAAGGGCGAGAGAAGAGGTTAGTGAACTAACCAATCACTTACGCATTGAATGCGAATTTCCTTGGGCCCTTCGAGAGCGATTGAGTACAATACAAACAGCAGTGAGTAGGACACCGGATATTATGAACGCGGCGGCGACGATAAAGATTATAATGAAGAGATTGACCATTGAGTCCGAGACGGTCTTCGATAATTTTGGGGATCCTGAAACTTGGGCTGCATTCGCGCCTTTGGGAGACGTTTTATCTACCAGAATCGTCATCGTAGCTTGAGTTTGTAGAGGCCGTGGGCTCATATCACTAGCGATAATGTAGACCTTATAGGCGTGCCCAACATCAGATAGAGAAAGTTGTCTTTTCAAAGATATTTGTCCATTAGAATGGTCGATTTGAAAAGCGGTTGCATCGTTATTTTCATTGGAGTTTGGGCCAGCCTGTGGTGTACCAAGGTAATATTGCACAGTTCCATTTATACCCGCATCGGCATCTGTTGCTGATACCTAGAGACATAGGGAGAGAACAATATATGCCAAAAGTGAACATACGTCGAATTTATGGTAAAACAATATAGTTAATGAGTGTCTACATCTCGAATGCCCGGGAAGCTCTGCTATTAGTTATTGTACTCTACGCTGTGCTACAAGGAACAACTCATAAACAGTAATCAACCACTCAGGGAACGAGAGCGGCTTATCCCTTAACACAACGCAATCTTCAAAAGCATAAGGCACCTTGTATGCTTAAATATTAATGTCTTCTGGTTAGACCCCCCCCTGTCATTTGTTTTCTAGAGATCTATCTCTTAATTATTTAAAAGAGTCAGTTTGGGGACTAATAGAAAAACCCATTACCCAACTCTATGCGCAATGTTGTTTGTGTCCCGAGTTACTTGCACAGAGTAGACATTTGCTGGAATTAAAATTATGCGTTGGCAAGATAATTAAATGCTTTAATCATTCAGTTATTTATTAACTACTCAACTGCGCAAAATAACGATAGGGAGATGCGCAATTATATATTATAGTCCCTAGGCAGGTGAATTTCTGCTGGCTAAAATTTTAGATTGATAGTAGTTTATAGTATCTGGGTTCTCCTTTGATTTTAATATACGCCTATATACGCAAACATAAATAATAACATACATTCAAAATTTTATAGTTATATACATATATTTGAGCTAGCTCCCAGGGGCCAATTGATTGTGGAAAAGAAGGTTAATCGTCACCATTCGTTTAAACCCACTTGATGTTACCTATAGTGCTCTAATTTCCCCTCCTGTATTCTACCCAAATTACGCATAAACACAGCTTTTCTTTGTATAAACACACCATTTTAAAAACAAAGTCTCTAATTAATAAGAACTTTTGCACCTTAGTAGCTACTCTGAAGCGACATACTTGCAAATTAGATACTCAGAAAGCTGAAAAATTGCGGCTATGCAACTCATGCGTTTTAGGTAAAAAAAAATAATAACATTCAATATCGTAATTTAACGTCTCGAACTAAACTTAGTGAATTCATTTTTTTTCTGTAAATTTTATGTGGCTTACATAAAGAAAACAGCATTGTTTAAAGGTTTTGGTCTACTAAGAAGACCAGAATACAACGTTAGGTATAGCTTTGAAGTTTCCCGTTCTGCGTGTAAATATTATCCCCTCTATCAAATTTCCTTTTCTTATTAGGAGACTCAGTCAACTCAATGCATCTATGGAAACGATTGATAAATAGAAAGCTTTCGGAGAAGTGCTGTCTCAATGTAACTGGGAGACAGTTTTTTAAGCACTCTCCTTGGAAAAGTACCCTATTAGATATAAATTTTAATATATACTATTCCCCACCAAGGACTGGCGAATTAACAAATTGCTGGGTTGATAATAATATCGTCTTTTTTGTTGATAAATTGCTAAAAATGGGAAGATATCAATTATATATTTACAAGCGTGTGTTGGGCAGAAACAAATGCTTTAAGAGGATCGAAAATGATCGAATCGCAAACTTAAATTAAATTCAGTAGCAAATTAAACCTGTAGTTGTTTCTCTTTACCTCGTACGAATTTTCAATGTGCATGTCCCCGACGAAATCTCGTCTCCCACCCTCTCTTCCTCCTGTCTCTCCCGGGTTGAGTACAGCGCCAACCCTATATACATATCCGGAAATACTAAAATGGAAAACAAGCCAGCCCTCCCCCAACCTCCCCCACCCCCACCCACCCAACCTAGTACCATCATAAAAGCATTGTGTTCTACCTGATGCATTAATATACCAAAACAATTCACAATAGAATCCTCATTAGAAAATCTCCAATTGTGAAGGTGAATACATTTGATACACTATTATAATCGCGTATTACAATTAAACAATTTCTCTGCCATCAGAGTAAAAACACACCTATTGGCAAATAGGTAACATTCGCAAACAAACAAAACTGAGAACCTCAACCCCCCCCCCCACCCCACTCCATTTTGTTGCTATAAATTGACAGGTCTCTTTTTGGACATCGTTGAAAATAGGCTAATTTGCAAACTACTGATGCAGATATTCAAGTGACTTAAGGCATAAATTATTTAAATTTTAGATTCTACTGGCTGTCTAGCTGGTAGATGATATTTTAGATGTTGCCTAACTGTCAGTTGAGTTAGTACAAAAGTAGCGTTTTGGTTAATGTTTTTTTAATGGCGTAGCAAATGTCATTATGATTGGCATCTAACTTTATAAGAGCATATAAAACCAGCGTGTCCCTTACTATGGTCGCTACTGTTTGCGACGATATTGATGATGGCTGCATTCAATAGAGGAAATGTCCCAGCTATAAAAACAACAAGCTCTTTGAAGGTACTGACACGTTTAGTATTTCCTGTTGGTCTTCGACACACGAAAGGAAAGTTATTCCTTGCCCCAATTTCATACATTTATTGTGCTCACATTTAAACTCTGCCCATTTAGTTATGACAGTTCTAAAACTAATAGGGCGGGCAATATAACAGCGGGGTATATATTTCCAACTCCAATGCGAAATCTCTTGATTACTTAATGAAAAATAAAATCTCCAAAGGGCTACTCAATTCGAAATAAGTGCACGAGCAGCAAAGTACAGCAACTCTAAAGAGGGGATTAATTGCGCCCTCATGGGAGAGATTCATGCAACTAGTTGGAGTTGAAATTGTTCCAAAATCTATTCACAAAGGTATCAAATATTGAAGAAGAGATGAGTAGTTAAGGCAACAAATAGAGCATGTGCAATATCTGTTGTGCGTAGAGTTTCCATTTGACGATAACTACGAGAACTTATGGCAACAACGATGGTAAAATTTGCATCGCAGTAATTCGAACCGGTACATTAAGTTATAAACAAAAAGGGAGAAATGAGGGTAAAAGGTATTAGTAGATTAAAATAAATTCAAATATTCTGATTAGCAGTTTATTTAGCGGGAAATCGCTAACGTTCTACGTTGTTACCTTTCAAGACTAACGATTATGGAGGGCACACCAGGATACTTTAAAAAGTTTGCCTTATAGTGGGCCACTTTTCTGCCTAAAACAAATTTATTGTTATATTCTATGCTGTACATGCCAATCCACGGTTTGACCATTTTAAATGTTCACTTTGCGACTCCACCCTTTGGGTAGAATTGATTTCTTAACACATTGATTACTCGTTGGTTGGGTTGCAATAGGACACTAGATGACCTTTAGGATATTATCCTCTGAAATTAGCCATAAAGATGTTGTGAAATGTAAACTTGAATCTAACGCCACTCGAGTCAACTTCATTGTTAGTGTTCGAAAGCACTGAAATTTGAACAGAACCTTGTTAAACCCGCATCCAATCAATAAATTGAAGATAACTTGTGAGTTCATAGCCAACTTCTTGCTTCGAATAACCTCAGTATTTGCAGATTGTACATTGCATTCAGCATCTTATATACTTTATGAATGAATCTTTTTCACTTTTGAAAAGAAGGAAATGACTAGGATAATAAGAAATTACAATTGCCCCCAAAAATAGCAACCCCCCCCCAAAATTGACCACTTTGGAGATAATTTATAACTCCGATGACCACCCGCATCCTCGCAAGTGGACCTTGATGTCCGGTAGAAATAAGCACCCTATCTACCATTTTATGGAGAGAATTGAGAAAATGGAGTGGAAAAGTCAGAGTGTAAGATCCGGATATAAAGAAACCGCTAGTGCACACCAGCTCAAAAGTTCGCGAGCACTTCGCTTCCCTCAAATGCCGACTTTCCTATTTACTACACAATTAACGGTTGATTGAACAAGGTGAAAAATTTCCCACAAATCCATAATGCAAATTAAACCACCCCCTATATTTAGCATTATTAACAATAGTGAAATATCATCGTACTTGAAATGAAATGGTTAAAAAAGATCTTTAGCGTGTAGGACAGATTTAACTTCAAATATCGTAGAATGAAAGACTAAGCCTGTTCAGTTCATTGCTCATTTTGGGTAGAGAGTGAAAAATGTGGCATTTAGATTGACCTCCATCTTCTGCTAACAGGTTGGTAACTATGAGACATTTGAGCCAAATTTGACATTTAACTAACCTTTAAGCACCTCGAAAGTTCAAGGTCAGGAATGATTTGTTTTAAGAAAATAAGTCAGGTCAGGTTTAATCTTTCTAAAAAACTCTCCGAGAATATAAAATCCAGCTCTGTGAGCAGCTCTATATGCAATTTTAAATAAAGTTTTTTTCCAAGTGGGAATCGGTAAAACTGGCAATTTCTTTACACCTAAGTAGCATGAATTTGTTTCCTTCTCCTAATTACAGGGGAAGAGGAAAAAGGGGAACAGACCAAATTTAAAATAATCACGATACTCCTCCTCTTGGAAAACGACTTTTCCAAGGTTATGGAGCTCCGGTTAATTATAAATGTTTTATCCCTACATCCCTGCGGACATAGTAGTTGGCGATATACGAAAGCATGTGCATGGAAGACGCCTTATTAACCGCAGAAAAATAGGTCTAACCAAATAAAATCACCATAACTAAATGTTCTATTAGTAGTTAATTGCGCACACAGAGTAGGCTAAAAGCGCACATTTTATCAGGATTTAACGAATCGGAGCTTAAGATAAGCACCAACCGATGATGAATTTTAACATTATAGTCATGTAGTTTCTTATACATTAACAGTCAAGCAATAAAAATTTGATGATAAATATAAGCAGGCATTGTATGTGTTATACAAGTCATGGAACGTACTTGAATAAAGGGAAAACCCACGTACTCCTTGTATGATACATTAACAGTTGCATTGTTCTCGGAGGGAAAACTGAAGACGGGTGCATTATCATTTACATCCAGAAGATGAACGATGATTCTAGCTCTTGAAATCCGCCTCGGAGTTCCACCATCTTCTGCCAAGATGAAGAATGAATGAAAGGAGGCTGTTCGAGAGCCATTGTCAGAGTATTCCATGTGCTGAGAAGCGGCTTCCGCGTCCAATTCGCCATCTGTAAATATACTGACTTCATATTCATTCTTTAGAGGGTTGTATTGAGACTCAAGTCGATATGGAAATGGGGGTTCTTGCTCATTTCTCCAGTTGTAATGCTGCAGGCTATCACTTGGTGAGATAGGGTAATGAGCTGATAGATCATTAGCCAGTAATCGGAAACTCAGCTCCCTATTCACACCCAAATCTGAATCAGAAACTTGAACCGTTCCAATTAATGAATTTCTGTTTACACCTTCCACTGCCATAAATTCAAAGTCTGATTGTGCAAATACCGGTGGCTCATCGTTGAAATCTTCAACATGAACAGTTACTGTAATGGACGAAGATAGTTGTGGAACTCCTGAGTCTCTAGCAACTATGACAAATTGATGCCGATCGTTCATTTCCCTATCCAATTCTCCATTCGAACTGAAGACACCCGTTTTCGGATCAATACTAAATAGATTCTGAACATTTGATTGGATCAGATCATAGGTAATCTCAGAATTTATCCCATCATCTGGATCATGGGCAAGAACACGGCCAATCACGTAGTCAGTATTGAGTCGAGACGGGTCACTATCTTCGGTTACGTTGATCTCTAAATAATTCCGATCAAACACTGGTGAATTATCATTTACATCTCGGATTTTCACTATTAGGTTTTGAGAGGAACTTTTCGGAGGTGATCCAAAATCCCGACAGAGGATAGTTAGTCCAATTGATGTCCTTTGCTCTCGGTCGAAATTATGTATTGCGGAGAGTTTAAAAAGGGTTTCACGACCTTCATCTGTCATTCCATCACCAGATGTCATTCTTACAAGACGGAATAACTCGGTGACGTTATCAGCTATCGTACACTCAACTTTACCGTTTTCTCCCGAATCTCCATCTGTTACACTGACAACTCCGAAATCAGAGGGCAAGAGGGCAACATTCTCCTCAATCGATAATTCGCTTTCGCCACTGGGAGCGTAAAAAGAGATTGCTGGGGCTTCATCATTAATATCAATTACATCAATTATGACTTGAGCGGTGTCATGTACTGTTGTTTCCACTTGAATATCATTTGATATTTTCAATTGAGGTTTCTCATTATTATTTCGCTTGATTTCAGCATCTGTTGGATTTCGAACAATCACAGGTATTTCAAACTTCCTTTTTCTTCCATAGGATAAGCGCTGCTTGAGAATTATTGAACCATTATAGGGGTGGACATCGAAATAGGAACGGATATCTTCGGGAGTATAAGTTCCGAATGAGAAGATGAGTTTGCTGAAGAATGGACCCTTATCCTGGTCACTGGCTTGCAGCTGATGTACCAAAGATCCAACTGGAGTATTCTCATTCAGGCTCAAATGAACAATCTTCTTTGCGAATCTTGGAGGATGATCGTTGACATCCACGACTTGGATAGTTAAATGTAGACTGCATGTTGATGAGCTCCGCCGACTAGCATCGCTAGCAGTAACTATGAGTTTGTGAACAGAGAGACTTTCATAATCCAATTTCCTTGTTAGGACCAAGTGTAAAGTCGTGGGTTTGTCATTAGAACTAGTTCCAGTCACCTGAAGATCAAAATACCGTGCGCTATCAATATCATCCGCAGATTTGAGGGAAATACTCCTTAGATCAATCCTATTCATTACTGCTGCATCGGGATCAGTAGGAATATACAAGGGAATTCGATAATTAGAATCAACCGGAGTATCTTCAGGAATATATACAGTCTGTTTATCAGAAGGTTCAAATTTACACTGGTTGTCATTGATATCAAGCACGTTCACAGTAACCTGAACCATTTCAATAATTTCTGAAGTGCCCTCTCTTAGAACACTGACTGTAAACCTGAGTTGGCACTGACCTTCAGCACTTGAGAGGAAATGAGCATCATCTCGCATATTGGCACTTTGACAGATAGCTTCGCGATCAATCACTTGAGCTAGGGTAATACGTCCATCTTGGGGGGTAATTCGAAAGTATCGGGCATCGCCTTTTTGAATAATCTGAAAGTTCATTCGAACCTTGTAGCTCCGAAGACGGCTGGAGAGTTTGGGGAGAAGAATTCCAACGAGACTCCCTACTTCCTCTTCCTCTTTTACACTGAACAGGATCCGTTCCACCGCACTGACATACAACACAAGGGATAAAAGCAGAAAACAGCAGAACTTCATATTTGCAGATTCGATGACTCAATTGCGTTAGAAATTGCAGCTCAAACGGAACTTCAACATTGCATGATTCTGCAAAGCATAACATGTGAGCTCAGTGACATGATGATACTCTTTACTCATGCAAGCGAATCTTCATTAGCAGATTTTTTAAATTTTTAGCATTCGCCAAATGTAAATTACTATACTATATGGATTTCTTACGCATTTCAAATTCTTTTAGTTAAATTGAAAAGGGACATTTTGTCAAATGTGAATATCAGAGATGTGGTAACAAACATCGAGCGGACTGAAAATGGAGACAAGTCATAACGAACAATTAGGTTGCGTTAGCAAAAATAATTTGAGCCCTAGAAATACAATGTTTTGGAAAAAATATATTTCCAAGATAGATAAGGTGAAATTCTGAATGAACTAAAACAAATCATTCGATCTGGAAGGCATCTACCCAATCGTTGACTAGGGCGCTTAATTGATCTAAACCCCTCCTTCCCTCGCAAGATTTATCTTCCAGTTGCTGTGATGGTTACAAGCCTACTCTACTCTGAACTAATAAACACAACCTGTCAGCGTTATTTTCATTGTTCTATCTTGTGTCCATGACGCTCGTAGAGCTTTTGGACGAGTAAAAAGTTAGACAGGGCTACTCTTTCCAAGAGACCAACATTTCAATTTCCCAAGAAGTTGAGCTCTTATTAATTTTAATTCAATGATGTTTGATTTTTGTGATCCACTTGGAATTTCTGCTATTCGAAGAGAAGGCGCGGATAGAGGGATATACGTATATGAATTCCTTCCTTCCTGGCCAATTTAAAATACCGACCAGATGCTGCCTAGAACCTATTGATACAAAGGTAACAGTTAGATGGTCCGGAGTTGGAAAAAATAACACTTCGAATGAATTTGCTGCAGAAGGGGGGGAGAGAGAGGGAGAGAAAGGGGGTGGGGAGCGCGAGAGAGAGAGCTTTTATGTGACTTCAAACAAATTTCAATTCACAAATTAAGAATGAACACATATGGAGGGAATTAAAGTGGACTTATTTTCACTGAGACTTAATTAAAAATTCTATGGACTAAATTCCAAATTACTTGCCCATTCCAAAACAAAAGAAATCTCACAGGAGTAAAAAGATGGAGCACCGTCGTGCGTAATTTAATTACCATTTACCAGTTCCCAGCTGAAGGCACTTTCGAAATGCCATTTTAGCCCATTTTTTTATTAAATGCTAAAAAATCACAACAAATGGATTTAGCTTAATTTCCATAAAATATGCCAAAATTTATGGTCAAAAAACGGTCCATAAAAAGCTTAAAATGGAATCATTTTAAGTTAATAGAACATAATGAAGTCCATTTCTTTAGACCAATATATAAAATAACAATTGAAGCAAGGTTATTAACAGTTGAGGCAACATTGAGGCCAGTGTCGTGAATAGTCAATTAATCGTTAAGATTGGTGTTCAAGGCAGTTGGCCCATCTGGAAAGAAATGGAATTAAAAATGAATGCTGACAAGGAGCTATACGCTATGACAAATGCTTAATTATTAAAGGCCGCAGAAATTGACTACTCATAGTGGTCTTTATGAGGAAATTTTTAACTGTCATGTTCTGAGACAAAGAATTGGATGAAATTTTTTAAAATCGCTTAAATTTATAGTTTGTGTAGTGCAGACACTTTAGAGTTAATAATTCCCCCATAGCTGTCAGGAGCAAGTTGTAATGGTTAGACATTTCTATGAAATGTAAATGATTATTGCATTTAACCACAAAGAATCTCACTTCTACCACATACCCTGTTTTAAGTATAGCCAAAAGGAAGACTTAGCAAAGCAGACCACCAGAAGACCTGTCAAATTCCTGTGGCTGGTGGCGCAAAATCAACCCCTCGCATCCTCCTAACGATAAGGAATTCAATAAGGCACAAATTCGAAGTGACGCTTGATACTTAAAGGTAAATGTAGAAGGAGAGAGGGAGAGTATAAGTGATTTCTCGATTATGCTGGATTCACTTGGAATATTTGCAGTCAAGATTTACAGAGTGAACGAAAAGTGACTTCCTAAAAAATTACCTAGATTTGCATTTATCCAAGAGCCTATCGATTTGTTGTCGCATTATGGAGGTTGGAACCTGTCAGTCAAGATGATGACTAATCATGATGAAAATACGTCGTCATGTGGATGAAAAGACCGCCAATAGCTGTTGTCCTAAACGTAGAGCTCTATAGTCACTACAGTTGCATTCCTAGTGGTTTGCATGCGAATTCGATTTTCAAATCAAACCAAAAGGTGTGTGATTGTGCTTCTTGTGCTACGTTTATGAAAAGCTTAAATTTAATTTAATTGTGAATTTCTAAAATAAGAATTTATTTCCCAAGCACCATTGTGTAAGTATGCTAAGATAGTCGCACAGGCACACACACAAATTTGGGTTTCTATTGAAAATAATTATTTGAAAATAGAGCAAAAAAATTGGAACATTAACAAAAGATATGAAACTCGGTGCTACAACAGTTGGAACGAATTTTGTAAGATTAAGTACAAATGGGAAAGTTACTTTAAGCGGCAAAAGTGTAAAATATTCTTTTAGATTAGAGTGGTTCAATAAGAATGCCAAAACAAAACTAACCATTCCAAGTATTTTAACGGGGAAGGCTTACTCATTCTTATCAAACCGAAATTGAAATATAAAGACGGATTCCCAAAGAGGGCTCACAAACCGATTGAATCTCCCAAAGGATGGTTAACTGGACCGAAAATAATTTACCCATTTCAATGCGAAAACAGTGCACAAATCAGGTGTACAGTCTATAAAGGAGTACTTGCTGTTCCTTGTAGATACAGCCGGAAACAGATTAACAATAGCTTTGTGCAAGTGAAGGAGGTAAAACCTCAAAATGATTAATGATTTGGGTACTCCAGTGGAGCAAATGCGGTCAAAATGATAGATCAAAGCCTCTAACCCCCCCTCTCCCCCCACCCTCACCCCCTCCCTACTACTTCTACTAAGCACAAACTACCCTGCTTCAAGTTCCTATATCTCCCCAATATCAGATAAATGGGCACGTCACAAAGAGCCACTTTGTGCATTGAAGTGGATAAAAAAAATAACAAGAATGCAAGAAAAAGTCCACTTCTTGGACTTGATGTTATTCAGAGAGTTTCCGGGAGGTAAGCAGCATTGGAGATGATGGTCCCAGTGGGCATATAAAGTAATAAACCAGCAAACATTCCACTGGTGAAAGGGAAGCCGACATATTTTAGTGACTCTGGAAAACTGTGTCAGCGTTTCACCTTCCCTCGAGTCCTCAAGTAAAAGTTGGGTGGATAGCTAATTATTCCCAAAGGGGGCTATTAAACTGTCTTTTATTTTTCGAAACATCCAACCTATGCACAAGTGAAATGGAGTTGAAATCGATGAATTAAAACCTAATAAATAATGAATTTCCTTAAACATGGAAGAGAATAAGGTAATTCTACTTCACTTCGATTTGTAAATTTCATCTTCAAGCAACAGAGATTACTTAACTGGCTAGTAGACACGGTCTCATAAAAAATGGCTCCCCACTGTTAAAAGAAGAGTCAAATCGAATTAAAACATCCGGCAATTGGTTAACCAAGAGGGAGGGAGAGAGGAAGAGTTCGATCATGGAGAACGACTTCAAAGCACGCGACGCCAATTTCGCAGTTTTTTAATAGGCCGATGTGTATTAAGTACAGCATTTAATCGGTTCATAATAGACTGATGATGGCTCACCCCACCCCACCCCTCCCCACTCTTGTTAATTCCCCTCTCATTTTCATAAAATCCAGTGAATGGTTGTTGAAACTTTTAAGTGAAAAGTTTATATTCTGAAAGTGTTTAAACTAATATCCACGTCTATAAAAGTAGTGTGTATCCTGGTAAGCTAACTTCAGTCATCAGGTGTCTCGATTGAAAATAGTTCTCTCCATTGACTTCTTTGAATTTAAATCACTCGTGAGCTCTGATATGAAAGAAGTGTTTACAAATTCCTGGAAAGTAGTAAATTCTACATTTAAAGTGCCATAAATTAGAGCTGGATACAGGTTAATGCAAACAATGAGAGACATTGCTGATAACCAATGGTGACTGACTTGACGCACAGAAAGAACAAAGACATGGAAAAAACATTAAAACTGAAGTCCACACATTCACATAGATACCTATGTCTAGCTTCTGACTGCATGAGTTTCTTTTCAGTAGTTAGAACGAAATCCCAACATCAGACAAATTTGACCACTTTCACTTTCTTCAAAATTAAAAACAGGTATCAAATCTTATAATAAATATCATGCTTATTCCCTCAAAGTCTTGTTGTACGATCAAAGGTAAATGATGAATATAGAATTGCATTTTGTACTCCTGTTGAAACCGGTGGAGTTGGAGGCAGTGGTAGCTTCATACATTCATTGGACTTCCTCAAACTGCCATCAAATCTCCATCAACTGAACCCCAAATGTATAGGACTTGAGCCCATTAAAATATAGTGATTTGGTCTGACAAAACCATTTCTGCATAATCAAAGTACCCTATGAGTACCATGACTACTTTTTAACTGTCTGTTTCTCTTTCCGCCCAGGAATTTACTCACTATCCTCGAGGGTTTTATTTGCGGTGAATTTACTTAATACATACGTTTCTATTGTGTGCGACGCCAAACGGTAGCATCATGTTCAGCGAAATTTGTCAAACCGAATATTACAGAGTTTGATAATTAAGAAGCGAGTGTGACAGCTCAACGTATTCAATGCATAGTTAGATAGATTGTCAAAATTTGTTGTCAGCAGTGAGTCAGAATGTCTTAAGTAAAAGTAAATTACTTCAAATTATGATGGAAAACATTACAATCCTAATTATCTTTCGGACAACTTTAATAAGTTAATAGGGCAAAAAAATGCTCAACAGTTGCTTAAAAAGCCATGTCCTTCAATCTCAAATTGCCATGGAATTGGTATATTTCTGCTTCACAGTATTTACACTACTTACCATGAAATTAATTGACTTTAAACATATGACACTTTGTCAGCAAATTGGGGATGCAAAATAAGCTCGATTAGTCGTTGCCTACTTTCGCAAAGAAGCACCATGATAGCATCAATCCTTCAAAATTAAGCTGAATAATCAATTAATCTAATTAATAGACGGTATTTTCGTTAATTAGAAAGACAAGTAATTAATTTCAATTAAACCCTCCTCCTCCTCCTCCTTACCTCTCCCTCTACACAAGTTTATTTTTGAATAGCAGTTTGGTCTTAAAGATCTACCATTTCAAATCATGTCCAATTAGTATAAAAGCAAAGACAGCACATGTAAATGTGAGAATCGGTAGAAGTAAAGAAGTGGAAATAAAGATTTAACTGAAAGCGTAATATAAACTACTGTATCTGGTAATTGAGCAACAGTGGCTTATCGGCCATTATACCCATTCCCGAAGTCAATAAGCACTAGAAACATTCCCAATAGAGGCGTACATCTATTAAGACTACGTATTTCCAAATTAGAGGCCTCTTGAGTGCCTTTCCTACTCTTAATATGTCTTGATTGGGCTGGAATGACGTGGGCTCAAATGTCATTAAGCAAAATCCGAAGAGTGATTATTTCCATACACCATGTTTAAGAGAGTCTACATGTGCACTATTGTTTTTCAAAATGAGCCGAGCTAGCTTTGCCTATAATATTGGTAATTTTGGCTTCAGAGCGTGAATCTCCTAACATATCTACCATTCCACAAAATATACAGTTAATTCGAAATAGTTCAATTGGTCACACGATAGGAAATTTCCTGACAATCTTTATAACTTTGCTCTTCACGCATTTTAATAGGCGCGATGGAAAATATTGGGCATATTTGGGGCTATAAATTTTCAAATTATGCATGCGAAATTAGACTCAAGTCGGGAAAAAATCCACAACAAGATTGGTGGTGTACAGGTATTCCCCGCATTTTCTCTTCTTTCAATAGCAAAGTGTTTTCAAATTTAAATTCTTTTAGTCATTTCATAAAACTTCTTTAAGGCTGCAAAGTACTGAAATTTTAACGCGTTTAATGAACCATCCTGAAATAAAACAAAGTAAAAGTTCTAAGGCTGGCAAAATAATAAAACAGCAAGATACTAACCAGGATAAAAGACAAAAAATATGCAGATAAAATGGTACAAAATTGGATTTCAAGCCAATTGTACTAAGAAGCAAAGTTTCTATTGTTAGCACTTAGATATTAGCCAGTGATTTAAGGAAAAAAGGAATACTCACGATTTGCCAAAAAACTGTCTGTATGGGTATATCCTGTGGTCAAGGTCTGGGCAAAAAATGTGGGTATGCAAACGTGTTGAACCGGCCGGGGTGGCCTTAAGCCTAAAGACTTCAAGTACCAACACGTTGAGTTAAAGCACGCTAAGTGGTGGAGATAGCAGCAGCGTGTGATTGGCTGAACACATTGGCCAATCAAAATGTGGGTAAATCGCGTGTAGTCCAGGCTTTGACCTGGAACGTGCGTGAATGTGAAGCGTGAAGGGGTAACGCGAATCTGACCCCCTTTGTCTAGGCGATTGATGAAATACCTCAGTCTTACACTAAGATTTGTATTTCATCCCTACAAATTAGGGGAATAACGGTTTCAAGGAGGATAAATACTAAGGAGGGAACAAACAACACGGTTACATGCATATTTTTACTGATACAGTAATTTATGATGCAATGCGTATTCAAAATGGACATGTGAACTTTATGCTACATGGAGGGTATATTCACAGGAAAGAGCTGTGGCCATTTCTTCTGCAGGAAATTTACATCCAGTGCGTATTTCTTAACTGAGCTAAGGGAACGTTCAAACTAGGATGAGAAGTTGGCTGTCAAAAGGGCATCGAAGAAAGAATTAAAATTGCTCCATTTCGAACGCTAAATGCGCTTCTTGCTAATGCGAGCATTTTTTAAAAATTTAGAAATGTCGGAAGGCCACTGGTTGTTCGTTTTGAATGCCGATTCCTATTAAAATTACTTGTGTTGAATACTTAATTGCAAATCGCCTCGAAGAAGAGCAAACTACGCGAATATTGGCGGTACTAATGTGGAATCGCACATTTTAAAAATAAAATGATATCTACTCTAAAATTGCGTACTTTCCGACTTTGCTCGTGCAAATACCATCCACCTTTACTAAAGAATCTCCTGTTTTGAAGTTAAATGCTCGTTCAGGTGGTTTTCGACTTCATTTGCAGCCCAAACTCGTTCTTATCGTAGAGTATGGTTGATGGACCGGAACAGTAGATAATCAAAGTCTGATGAACGTGAAGGCGATAGTAGAATTCATTATTTAATTCTCGTAACTTTTGGGAGATCACTGTGTTCTATCGTGAAGTTGAATTATCTCTTTTCTATTAAATAAACTTTGACGTCTATTTTTAGGTTTCTGATTTAGTCTCCCGAATTTTTGGCAATAAACTATGGCTGTAACTGCTTCGCACGGTTTAGGAATTTGCGATGAATTATGTTAAATTATTTCAACTGCGCGAAGGAAGCCATCGAATGGTCAATCCTGGTTTGGGGAATGGAATGGGAATTTGGATTGAAGATAACCGTTAATTTCTTACGTTAACTTTGTTGACGATATACATATTTCTTGTCTCCAGAATCTGTTTAGTGAAAAATGACGAATTCTGTGTCTTGACAATAGGTAAATGTACATATATCTCTCTTCATCTTTGATATACTGGGAGGGTTTGTTAAGCTGCGCACAAAATCTCATCCTATTCAATTACTTGTGAGTTTCAAGTGTCACGGCATGGTTGACCATGAATAGGCGAGTTTTTGTGGCTAATTCTTCTACGAGTAACTGCGGCTCTGGTAAAGCTGGGAATTCTAATACGATATTATAATCGTCTTCATTTTGGAACATTATTCGACTTCTACCGGCGGTTTCAGATCTGCAAATACTGCACTTAAACACTGGTTTTAGTAATGGCCCTGTAGTAGCCTTTCAGGCGTTCAAGCCCTGATCAAGAGAAAACGGAATATAATGCAAACGTCTTACAACTTGGACACAAACTGAACTCTAATGTAATTCGTTTTTTTGTATATAACGCCCATCAAGGTTTAGTTGGAGATTCGGTTTCGGAAATCTATGCGCTGCATTTTAAGCCCAAGTAACACACTGTGGCGTTTCCATTTGGGTTGAGGTGGCTGAAAACTTAACTTTCCTCGGAGATGACGCAAATTTTCATAAATGACATTTTGCTCGCCTTGGCCAAAGGTGCTAACGTCCACTTCTTCACTAATCTTATAAGCAATGCCCGTTTTAACTAATATAAATCGTGAGTATAGCTCTATTAAAATCTGCTACCATATCTGTAAACTGAATTTGTGAAATATTTGAACAATCTAACCAGCTGAAGCCTTAAAAGAGAAATATTTCGACATCATCATTTTAATTACCTAATGCTATTTCAATGAATATATTACATTTTTTTCAAAAGGAAGGCAATAATTAATTAAATGATGCTTTTCTATAACAAACAATACAGGAGGAACATCTCTTACTTTTCTGCCATTTTATACGTCTTTACCTATTGATGTTCACTAATTTTCTACCTGCCAGAAACAATAATTCCCCGGACGTATATTGGACCTGACAAGACTGATAGAAGCATTAGAAAACGGTGAAATAATTACCCGATTCGTGAAAAAATATTCAAAGTTTTCATTTTCTTTAATTTCAGAAAGTTGGAAAATGAAAGCTTTAGATTTTATAAATCCGTCGATTGTTATTGTTAACTGCCGGATTAATAGGGAAATTGGAATTCGTTAGCCAATGTGCTTGCATTGACTAACTAATCGAAATTCTGTTAAGTAGAGATTTTTCCTGCAAAATTGAAGAAATCTTTTAGCTGTATTCACTAAGTCAAATTAATAAAAGCAGAGTTTATGCAAAAGAGGAATAACTTGATACTAGTACATATTTGCCAGTCACAGACTAGATATCAATGGCATACATTCTAGAAGAAGTGATATATGTTAACCATTTGAAGAGGAAGAATACGAATTTCTTATCGTGACGTCTTTAAGTTAATAGCCATTTGCTTGTGATAAGTAATAGAAATGGCTCCTCAACTACTTTTTATTTTTAAAGAGAAATTGAATTGCTTAACATTTTACCACAATAGAGGAAATATTAACATCCCAACTGCACTTCCACTGTGCATGGAGTTGAAGGACTGGGAGAAACTACAACTACAGGTGGAGGGGAGAAGTTGCTAGATGGCGGTTATTCTATGGGAGATGGAGAATACATTTCGAAAGTGTAACCTTCTCGACTAATTAACTGCTTAGCGACCTTTGACTTATCTCCTTTTTTGTCCATTTTCACCTAGGCAATTGTGTCCAATCCCCTGTAAAGATTTGACAACACTCAAGACAACAAGTGAAATTTTCAAAAGGCAAGTGTTGTGCATGTTCTTACTGCCCCCCCCCCCCCCCCCCTCACCCTACTCTTCTTAGATAAATTTTTAGAACTGCTCTTTAAGCTGGCAGTAAGCAAAGATTTTTTAGGCTGATAGGAAATGATATATTGTGGATGTCCATAACGTTAGGATTGCAAAATCCTCCATGGAACGCATTTCCCTAGGAAGGACAAAATTAACTTTCAGAAAGTGGGGGTCAGTTTATTTATGTTATATTACTTCCCAAATGGATTATGAGTCGCTGCAACTTGCTATGCCAAGAATTACCGCACAGAGAGATACTATAAATTTCCACGAAAAGAAGGCTTCCTTATTTTTCAACTTTCTCAAATCCGCACCGAAATAGATGCTTGGGAATTTTCATGTTTAATACTGTTGGTGGCTAGATTTTAGCGGTTCTTCACTAATTCATTTATAAGTTAAATTCACCTCTTACCTCAACTACGGTACTTTTAATGAACAGGCAAAAAGACAACAAGTGAACATAGAAATACTTCCTGCAGTTATTGTTTTAATAGGGTGTCCCGTAGTATTAATAAGACAACCATCCTACTACAGCCATTTGCCATTCACAATATCTCAAAGCAGGTTGGAATCAATTAATTTGATGTATGGACGGCTATATTTTGTAAAATTTTTATTAATTTTCCAAAAGCAAAAAAGAATCTTCAAAATCCTCTAAATTTTATTTAATAAACTCTGTGGATTACTCTTTACACACCAATAAATTTTCCACTCTTATCGCCTATTTTTAACTAATCTTTGCGTCAACTGTTTAAAATATTAACTCGAAGAATTTCAGTTGAACGCAAATGAAATATTATTAATTTATGAGTTAAGATGTTTTATTATTGAAACGTATTTGAAAGCGTGTTATTGGCCATTGACTATTACCACAGTAGTAATGTGATCGATAAAGTTGGTTTATGCGCATTTAAAGTTAGAAGATAGATTGCAAACTAAAGGCTTACACGGACTCCGTCGAGTTCGAATAAAAGGCCAAAGTTCCATTCATTCGATCGTTTTCATGCGAAGTTTACTTTACAATCACTCTCAATTTAGTACATTTGGAAGACAATGTTTGAGCTTGCCTAAGAATAGGAGTATCAAGACGCTTTATCATGCATGAACCCCTTCTATGTGTCACCCTATTTATTCAATAATGATTATGTGAAATCTGTTCTAATACACTTGCAGGTAAAGCCGTCTCTAGTCAAGTTATAAGAAAATTAGCCAGGGCAACTTTTGAGTCCATTCAGCACTAATTGGGGGGAGGGGAGAGGGGGTGGATTTAGCCCTGGTACCAAGGGCAATGGGAGTTTCTCTTCTATCTCTCAGTATCAATATTGGTTAGGGTTAAGTTTTAGCCATATTCTAATTTGAATAGAGCTGAGTTTAATAGGATTGGATCGCCTATGAATTTTTTTCCACAATGTAATTGGAAATCTTAAAACTCTTAGCATATGACTGATGCCACAGTTTAATCATTATAGTTTGAATAATTCCTGGCAGTATTTTTCCACTGCTACTGGATGAATTTAAACGTAGTCTTTATTAGGCATATTCTAAACCAATCTATTGTTTATGCAGAAAGGTATATACAAACAAGCCAAAATAAGCCAAATTGAATATTATTGGACATCCGAACCGGTGAGGGTCCTTCAGACAGAGAATCACTGTAATTATTTCAATCTTTTTCGTGACTTAAATCTCTCCTTCTAGTGAACATTGTATTTTGAATATCCAGTCGTGATGTGAAGTTCCCCGCTGTAGCAATCCTCCCCTCCCCCCAAGTGTTTAAATCAATATAATTCTCTTTTGTCTCTTTTGTGTCCGATGACCCCAATAGACGTAGACATGTTAACTGTCCAGCTTTCCACTTAATTTAAACAAGTAGAGACATTTTACATTCGACATCTTGTTCCTCTTCTAGCTTGCGCATATGCCTACTATAAGCTGCTCAGGAGCTAAAATATAAACCTATGACTTTCCCTGATCAAATTGTGATCGAATCGCATGAGATGACAATTAAGTATTTTGACAGCTTTCAATTTTTATATTGGCCAATATGGGGTGTGCGATAAACTTACCACCACATAATGCTCCCTGGGCAACGTATTCTCGCACGGCAAAAAAGTCTTTTAACCGGCAGTTGACTTCTCGCTTAAATTCCTACGACACCACTGTATGTCATATTCGACCCCTACCACAGTACTCACATTATTAACTGGCAGTTAACTTCTCACTTCAAACTACCATCACCCTAAGCGGCAGTTGACTTCTCACTTCAAACTACCATCACCCGCACTGGCAGTTGACTTCTCACTTCAAACTACCATCACCCCTCACTGGCAGTTGCTTTCTGACTTCAAACTACCATCACCCCACTGTATGTCATATTCGACCCCTACCACAGTACTCATCTTACCTAATCTCTACCTTTGTGTCTGTCTGTCTGTCTGTCTCTCTTACATCTGTGAATCACTCTTCTGCCCTCCTCTCGAATTTTTCCCACTTTGATGTTTCTCTCCTCTATGAAGCCCGAAGTCAGCTAAAGGGCTAATGTTAATTTTCAAAACGCCTGGCATTTGAAATAAATAAGTAAATAAATATCTGCTAATATTGGTATCGTTCATGATTTTTAAATTTGAACCATATTTATGATTGTTGTGTTGAAATAAGCTGCATGGTACAACCTTCTAGGTATGATATGAGGGAGAAGATTCAGATAAAGTAAAAATTGAAGTCAAAGCATCAGCACTTTACTGCATGTGTATCCTAGAAGAATGAAGCCGTCTGTAATTTCATAAGAGCATGAAGTCAAATGTACAATGTTCTATTGTTCAAAATATCACTTTGATTTAACTTTCATGAATGCCCCACTTACAAGTTTTCCAGAGCTACCTAACCTGATAATATTATTTCGTGCTTCGTTACGCCAATTTGATCCACATTACAGTCAAGATCACGTAGGTGTCGCTGGCATCTATTTCTTAACCCAGAGGAGGGGGGAGAGAGGAGGAGGTATTTATAGCAACCAAGTTTCATTGTCATAAGAAAGAAGATAAATGGACTTAATAAATTTATAAATTGTTGTTCCTTGATTGACGTCTACCATTAAAGCCGGTTAAAAGCTCGATTTCTCGCCCTAAGTTATATTCACAAAGTTGGAATACTCATAACAATAACTTCGTGGGAGATAATTGTCCCTCAATTTACAATTCGAGATAATCCAGCAAGCCCGAAAATTAAATTAAATTGGGAATTTTACATCGACGACACATTTCTTCGCCAATATAAGCCAATATCGAGCACCAAATTAGACCTAATTCGAATTACGATCAATTTATTGTTACCTTAATTCAACGACATTGTTTAAGGCTAAAGTTGTTGACGCCGTTGTTTATGTTTTATAGTTTTATCCTCGACATACTTAAATTATTTTGATTAATCAAGCATATGTGACATATCTCTATGCAAATAAACGGGGCAAGTTTTTTCTTTCATGTGCAATAATCATTCATTCTACTGACGCTCAATTCATCATTTGGCGGAATTTATGAGGAATTCGCGATATGCTTTCAATAAAATTTGTAACTAAATGCACAGAATTCTGATTGATTCCAGTTAGGTATCGATGCGCAATAAAATACCTAGACATTTCCGTAGGATAATTCATATTCAATTTATGGACAGATTTGGAAATAAAACGTTGTGGTATGAGGTATCCAAAGTCTCCTTTAGTCAGAGATGAAAAACAGCTAGACTAAAATATGTGTATGACTCTCATTGCTTTCGAAACATAGGGAAAAAAACTGATTCTACTGGTAGACATATTTTCAAGACTGATTTGGAAAAAAAGGGGAATTAAAGAAACCTTGTGCTACCCTCGAGAGCATTAATTGCTTAAGTAGATTGTCTACTTCTTGTAAGACTTTTATCACCTATCTGGCAAAAGATCCTCTCGTTGATTCTGTTAAAATTGCAAACAAAAACCTTTCCATTCGACGTCAAAATCCGGGCAGAGATTACTTGTGCAAGGTTGATGGCGACTTGGTTTTTTTGCTTTTCCTTTCAACATTTAATTTTATGGATAAAGAACTTTAAATTCTATTTAAGCTCATATTTCTTTTTAAATTACTTTGTACTAATGATATAGAGCTTACGTTAACTATCGGAGGAGGTGATGGGGTGGCGGGGAAGGGGAGGGGGAGGGGGGAGGTTGGAGCAATTTCTTCACCAATCGCTATGTTGGACTTAAACTGTCAACATTCAAATGGTACTTTAACCTCTAGGCATCATTAACATGGAGACTTCTTGTATGCATACTACCTATTGATTAAGCTTTAATGGAGCTCAGTTGACACAAATCCTATTTACTTCTATTGTTCAGAGAGATAAGAACGACTTCAACTAGACTTTCCTCCACTTCAACCATGAAGAAGGTAGCCCTGCAAACCACAAAAAAACTGGAAAGTGCAAATTAAAGTAGCAATTCCCAGTATGAACTATGTAGGCTATGTCCTGCGTTGGCTAGTGGTATGCCAAGAAGTGCTAATGCAAATCGTTTTATTCGTCAATAATGTCTGATGGACAACAATAATGGTTCTTTTAATTCACAACGTCCTCTACTTTTCAGTATGACTGGTAAACAACCAATCAAAGATTTTTTGATAGGTCATAGTTGCACAAATGATTAAAGCATTTAATCTCAAGTATTTTAATATGTACTTGTTGTTGTATTCTTTCCCTGTTTCAGGAAAAGTCAACACTATCATGTGTAATCTATTTGCTTGATATATAACTTCCGGTTAGACGATATCGAAGTGGACATCGCGTTTTTTAATTGTGTTCAGTTAAACAACAAAAAAAGATTTTTTCCAACATATTTTTACTCTCGCTCATTTGTAACTTTATAACGGGCTATTTTCAAGTTGGGATTGAAATTTACCCTTACTTACGCTTTAAAAATTGTGCATTACTGAAACTCATTTACTACTCCAGTAGACAAAAGTTTGGGATTGACAAATTGAATGATTGAGGTGATCGATGAAAGTGGTCTGGGAGAACAGGCAGATGGAGAACTATGACCTATCCATATTCAATTGCACCTGCTTACATACTCCCTTTCCAAGTTGGGAGGTACTGTGTTTACTCTTTACAAATATTCCAACAGAAATATTAGACTAAGCTTTTACTCTAGCCACGTATAATCTTGAACGCAGCTTTTCCCACTCAAACCAACTCTGTCTGTATATTTAATTGGGTGTCCATCTACAGGACTCAGGTGAGCGATCACAATAGCAAGACATTGTATGAGGTCATTAGCCTAGAATCACCATAGCAACATAATAGGTTTCTCGTTAGCAATACAATAGCACTTGGGCAACTGTGAAAACAGTGTTGCTAAAAAAGAAAGGCAATAACTATTTAGACATGTGAAAATGTAATACTAGAAGTAAATTAATGAAATTTAGTAAAGTTATTAATTCTTTTCAAATCAATTAGAATAAGGGCATTTTAAGGCCAGATACCCTATTCTCGTCCCATATTTTTGAGAGCACAGAAGTGGTTCCGAAGTGATCATGCTATCCATCCACCCATCGTTCATCTTTTTTTCCAAAACCTTTGTTTACTTTACTTCATTTTCGACATACCTCTTGTCTGATTGGTGGGAAGATCATCGAAGTCAAAGATATATTCCACAAGTAATTCCATTTCTTCCCAATATGTTCTACTTTTCAAGTTCGATAAGCTCGAAACGACAGCATCATTGTCGCACATATATGACCCCAAAGCTATCAAGACATTCAACTAGAGAAGTAGCTTTGTTATCGAAAATCCATGCATTTCAATTTTTGGCACGCTTTCCAATAACAACTCGTTGATTGCGGTGGGGAGGGGGGGGATTTTCTCAAAACCCAGATAACGACTGTCAATTGTGCCAAAATTAGTATTCAGAATTGGGTTAGACAACAAAACCAAACTTACGCATTTTAAGTGAAGGAAACCATTTGGTCTCTTGTTGGGTCTCTCATTGTAAGCATGGTAAACACGTAAATGTGTATAAGCCAATGCAGAAATTATTCAGTGATAAGAGGTGTAAATTTCCAAACAATGGTGTATTTTCTACAATTCGTAATGCAAAATGATATATTGCATACATCATTTCTTTAAAATGAACCACTCTCTGGTTTAAAAATATGTCGGGAGCGTAGTTCCATTTCAATTTCACCGAATTACTACCTCCACCAATCTATTCTGCGTATTCCACATTCCTGCCTTCTGGATATTCTTCGATCCCCCTCTCCTCGACTTGCTCCTCGTATTGAGTTATGCTAATCATAACTTCTAAAACATGTCAACGATCAATGTAAAATTAAATAAGTCTTGATAAAATTTTATATTTACTACTCAGCAATCTCTTCAATAGGACATATTTGTGGTAAAAACGGCTAAAAATATACACCCCAAGTGTTGTATGCAGTGTCATGTGTTGTCAATAGTCTTAATAAGTATCGCAAATATTTTTTTGGAAAAAAGAGGAACGGTTGCATTTACATTCTCTCCAGAATATTGATTATTTTTCCCTATTGGTTGATGATCATTCATGTTACGGAGTGTATTTTGCACATAAGGTGTTCAAATTAAAAGGGCAATCATTAAATTAATGATGAAGTTTTCCTGCACTAAGATTGTAATTATGACTACTAGTAAATACAGCAGTACATGAAATAAACATTTTAATTGAGCAGAAGAAGTGATATTCATTAATTGGAAGTCAAATAAGAGATGAAATTTCAGTACAAATCGTTAAACAAATCGCAGAAAGCGATTGCCGATGATTATAGCGAATGCCGCACAAATAAGCCTTGATTAAGCCTTAACAATCTTCTCAGTCAAAATCTCTTCAACAGCGTTGAAACAAGGCGGAATGCGGTGGTCAAAAGGCTATATTTCAATCATAGACGCCACTGTCAAAACATGATCAGCAAATGAGCAGAATTAGCACAACTTTGAATGAATACTAAACGTTGGCTAGCAGTGGAGGTCTCGGTAGCACGGCCGCTCTAAGGTGCGCTTTATACTCTACATAATATTTAGTGTTAAATGGATAGGTTTTAACCAGGCAAGTCGGTCTCGCTGCTTCAATTCAGTTTTCCTCATCGAGTGGTTGAGATGGAACGGGGCATAACAATTTAAATTATTGACATCCGTAAGCTATTTGCTCTCAAGGTCACCACAGTAAGACAAACTATAAGGAATAATGCTACTGAAATACTATTTAAATCATATTTGGTGAACTTTTCTTACGTGACTTACCATTGAGTATGACTCATCTAAAGTTGAAATAATGCAAATTACAACACATTCTGTTCGCAAGTCCAGCTCTTAACGTTTAAATCTAATACTTAGTGCTTAATTTTAGTTGGTTTTAATTGCAATGAAGTGCGAAATTGATCATTTGATGTAAAGTTCATTTCGCTTACAGTAAAGCATTGTCTTTCTTCGTTTTCCAAATTGACAACTTCTCGAAATTTGGGTGCTCTTTTGAAATTATAATAAGGACTTTTTATATGGTGATGCTTGAGCAACAGGTTTAAAATTTTTCTATTTCCAACAACTGCAGACCACCTAGCGCCTCACTGTCACGCTAAGAAATTGATATATCTGAAAATAGTGAAATTAAACAAAAGAAAACAAATGGAGAGGATTAAGAAGTTCCTTTACAAACTTGCTTCCCTGACTTGTCAATTTTTCTATTCCTCAGTATTAAATTTCTATCAATTCAAGATGAAATTTGCATTGAAGATATAACTTGTCAACTGTGACCTTGTACATTTGTCTCTCAAGTAATCATGAAAGTATTCTTTTCGATAATGTGAGTTGTTTTACACATACTATTTATTTATAAATAACTAATCATTAATTAATGATTTTGACACTTGCAACACCAAAGATATCCTTAATTCAATTTATAGAATAAGTATTTAAATAACTTGATAGAAAGAAATTCAGATTCGTGAACTTTTTATCTTTATTTCCAAATAGGTGAGATTTCACGTCACTCCCAAACTTCTGAAACTGATCTCTACGCCCCTGAGTGATGTTTCTAGGCCAAATTGGCCACTGCTGGATAAACAATAGATGGAAATGAGGAATTGTTAAGGGCAAAACAGTTTTACTCTTCTATCTTGAATAGGGAAAGAAAAATTCAATCTAGAAGTTTGCAAATAAAAGGCGCCCTGATTTATTTTTTCAGTGAATAAAACGAATAGAGACGCATTCTCGTTGGAAACTTAATACATCAATGATTAAAAAATCTATAAATGAATATTCAATGAACAATGTTAGATTTGTCAAAATGTAATAATTGAGTATTTTATGAAAACAGGCGAATCAGCCAAATTTGCTGACTAAAACGTAAGGTCTATAAATCTCTGGTCAGGCTTATAAAGCACGGTTCCTAATTTTCAATCAATTACCTCCCCGTGGATGATTTGAATGATAACAGAGTAAATTTCACTTAACGAGATTCCTTAGTGTTCTACTACCTTATTGATTGATAAGAGTTAAAAGGCTCAGAGACGGAGTCATTCAACCAAGAATATTCTATTTCATTGCCCCAATTCCTGGCTTTACTGCAACAAAGCCGTTTCAGTGTTTCACATTGAATACTGCACTTGCACTTTGTCCTAGGCCTTTGAATTGAATTAAATTTAAATCCATCTATTTTCCACGCAATGTAATTGCTCAGGGCATAAAGGTTATGAGTAATTTGCAGTTTATTTTTCAGAAAGTGATATAACTATTACATTCTCTTCATATTCACCACACTCAATAACTCGTACTTTGATTTAATTAATGGGGAATGTATGGTACATCGACTTCCTTACATAAATCAGTTACCACAATTACTATTTCATTATTTTTTGAATTGATATTC
The DNA here is from genome assembly GCA_900617975.1 of Rodentolepis nana. NCBI lineage: Eukaryota > Metazoa > Platyhelminthes > Cestoda > Cyclophyllidea > Hymenolepididae > Rodentolepis > Rodentolepis nana. The sequence goes on along the minus strand of UZAE01000107.1, from coordinate 10,124 downwards.
TCAATTCGCATAACCCTCGTTATATTTTTTCAGCTGGCCTAGTTTGGGTTATTAGTATTTAATAGCTTCTCATTAGAATCCTGAAATTCAACCTGAAGAGGATAAGGAAAGAACTCTTTCCCATTTCTTAATTGTTCATTAAAGATGAATGTTTCAGGATTTTAGATATCAATACGGATTCACACATTTAGCACACTGTACCCCCTTATCTCCCCCCTGATTGCACTTAATAATCGGTGGTGCATCGATGGATTTTGAACTCTTCTCATGGACATTAATAATAACTTGAATTGCCGATCATGTTTTCCGTGCTCCTACCAACAGCACGAACCTCGTCTTAGTTTCACAGAATAAAAGTGTGATTGCCAGAGGCTATTTTACCTCCTCTCTCACGTGGTAATTACAAGTCTGTCCATTTACTACCCCTACCCCCCCCCCCCCCCCCCCCGCCCCCTCAGCGGATGTCGCCAGACGACAGCCTGCTCAGGGCCCATGAGATGAAATTGAAGGTGCTTATTCCGGGGAATTTCGTTAATTAAAATCACCTTTATATGAATAAAATCGTCATCACCGTGTGTGGGAATTGGTTTTCTCGATGCCAAAAGAATAATAACTCCTCAAATTTGGGTCCACTTTTGTCGACATCCTATCAAGCATCCGCTTAGGTCGATTTAAGGCTAGAATGAATGGACGAAAAAAATGCATTTTAAACACCTTTTACAGGGTTCAATTAAATAAGAAGAGGAAATTGGGTTACTTCGCCAGTATTCACTGGGAGAAATTTAGCCTAATAAATGTTATTTATCGTCCACTTAGATTCGTAATATACTCAAATATGAATTGCGTGTTACGTTTGCGTTTTCTCAAAATGATGCTCTCATTAAAACTTCCAGCTGAGGTGGACAAGACAGTTCTTGAAATGTAGCGTGGGTTAGTTAAATTCACTTGAATGTGTTTTTCTCATTAATAATTTAGGTGCTTGGGCATTAAACGCAGACAATTTTCAGTGGTAAAGTGGTATCATTAGTCGGACCCTTTCTATTTAATGCGCTCAAATCAAACAATTGGATAGTCACGTTGAATAGCCTTACTATTTTCCCTTTTTGTAATTCTTTTATTGCTAATAAAGTGGCTTAAACGTCTAAATATATATTCTAATTAAACATTTATACCGAATGGCAGGCGTTTTGATTGTTATCATTAGCCCTTTAGTTGACTTCGAGCTTCACAGAGGGGAAGGAACATCAAAGTGAAAAGGTCAGGATGGAGGGGGGGGGGTGAACAGAAGAGTGTTTCAAAGATGTAAGAGACAGACACAACGGTAGAAAAAGGTGAGATGAGTACTGTGAAAGTAGTCGAATATGACATACTGTGGAGTGATGGTAGTTTGAAGTGAGAAGTCAACTGCCAGTTAATAGACTTTTTTGCCTTATGAGTATACGTTGCCCAGGGTGCACCACGTGGAAGTAAGTCTATCGCAGACCCCTCTTAACAAGCATAACACTCAAGAATCTAAGAGTTGAATCTCGAAATTGTAACCGCACGAGAGGAGGAATTACCGAGTGATTCCACTTTCCCAATGAAATAAATCAACTTAGCCTCCCAGACTTGTATTTCATCACTATTTACTTTAACTATCCATCATCCCTAACCGTTAGCTAGAATTGTCTTTTCGTGACAATACTGTTAAGTAGGTTCTATATTTAACTAACTTTTAAAAAGCAATGGCCATTTAAATTATAATTTCAATCTGTGAGATTCATACAAACAAATCCGACCGATTGACCTAAAATATTTGGTATTTTCTGGGTATCTTTGATAATTTACCTATTTTACATCACTCGATTTAGATGTAGGCTTTTATTTAAGCTAAGCGAATGTAGGCTCTCATTGCTAAATTTGGTCCATTTTACTTCACTAAACTGCAGACCACGTGCTTAAAATCGGAAGTGAAGAGTAAAAATGGTGAAAAAATGGCAGGATCCACCCAAGTAACTTTGCTCCCTTGAAGATTAGTCCTTTCAAAAAAAACCAAAATCAATCGAAATGGTGATGCGAGTTTATCTTTCGAATTGCTTCTCTCGTTACTAAGTAATAATGGAAATATTACTTCCATCCAATCAAATCTTTTCACCAAGGCCATTTTCACAATTTTGTAGAATTTAAAATATACACTTTTCTACATTTTAAAGATGAAAAAAACTCATTGAAGATTTGTTAGGCGATTTAATTCCAAGATTTAATCTTTATAGCGGACTCAAGTAGTTTTTTTAGATAAATCTTGAAAAATATTGGCAAGATGCGCATTTTCTTCGCACAACTATAACTAGGGTCATCTTTTATTTCGATTACTCTACCACTCAAATAGCATTATGCAATCTGAATTGAAAGTCATAATGTTGAGGAATTGAGCTGAATGTTATCTTGAAGTGGATCGCCACGTCGTATAATCCTGCACTCTTGGATTACTAATGCCAGTACCTGCATTTAACACTGCCGATATTAAAAAACGACAACATGTTCAGCATTAAATCAAAAGAAATTTGTTATTTCTCCATATTAATCTGGCTTCACAAACTTTGAACTATTTGAAGCACTCAAAAACTTGTCCATATAAGATAGTTAAAACGTGTGCGACTTGCAACGCGATTCTGGATGGAATGCTATTGATAAAGAAAGCTCGCAATAAAGAGACGTTTAGCGCTGTCTAAGTTTAGTCATTGATCATGGGTCTCCATCCAACTGCCACTCCCCTTCCAATTAGTAAAAAACACAAAATTCTTTGTTATTACTCCCCCCCCCCCCCCTCCTCTCCAATCCTCCCCCCTTCCACTCCCAACTCTCTCTCTCCCTATCTATAACCCTGTCAGAGCGATATGAGTAGAACAGCATGACTAAGTGCGTCTGCATTCGATTGATGTTCTGACAATGTTGGGGTCGATGCATATGGCTTTGAAATATTGGTGGGCATTGAAATGGATTTTGTCACAGATGGTGGTGATAGTAAGTGGGATGGAGAGAATAAAAGTCGTTCTATTCTACAATTTCGATTAACTCAAAAATCGATATATTTGTTTAATCCAGTAACGTAATTGATGTCTTGAATTCAAAAGAGAACAGATGTTGTCCTGTCCCAAAAGTATGACTTTTAAGAGCAAGTCAATTGCCAATAAGAAGAAAGTGCTCATTTAGATTGAACTAAAATTGGTAAGAAGTTGTGGGCATCAGTATTTCAAAGTTCATTTGTGGAAATATGTAATTTAATATTTTGATTATCCAATGTCTTATTCAAGTTCGCGGCCAAAAAGTTTTAGGACTTCCTTATTCTCAGTAATCCGAAATATGAACTAGGTTTTTTGAGTGGTCTTGTTTTGATTTCAATTGAACGATTTATTAAAGTCTGCTTTTTAACCTGTTTTATTTCTCTTTAACTGAATGAATATTGAGTTAAAAACACAGAATAGGCATTAGATATTGGTATTGACACATTATTCCGCCTAATTAATCGATAATTTATTCTACAACCTTGAGGTAGGTATTCAGGTGTATTTTTAGAAGCTCCATTATAATCGTCTATAAATATTTAATAAGTTATTTTAATATTAATTGCAAAAAATTCTCTTATATTATATATTCTTTTTGTCTGGACAAACTAATTGTTTCAATGTTGGCAGTTTAAATACTACGCTGTTATAACTGAAGGTCAGGCATTAATGTTTTAATACACCATGTTTGAAGTAAGCTCCCGTGGTCATCACATTCCAAATGAAATTATGTGAACTCAAAACTGATTAATCCATTAACTGAGGGAAATTTACTGGCTGGTGAGCTTTAAAATATAAATGCCTCCCCATGTGGTCCGGGGAGGCAAGTTTCAATGAGTAACATTAAAGGTAAGCTATGATCAATGATCTTCTCCCATTATTGCCATATATAAGCCAATATCATTTGAATAAAGCCTCAAATTGGTCGGCGAATGGCTACAGCAAACTAGATTCTTAATTGACCTTCCAGTAATTCGGAGGCTTGATTATTGAATACAACGAACATTGAAATCTTGCTGCAAATACTGGTGAATATCAGATCAAGCATGAAATTCTTAAATTTAAGCATATGTATATTTATTCAAATTAGGTAGACTTAATCGCCTGCGAATTACAGCTTGAAGATAGAAGAAAAAAATGTATTGAATATGTTGAGCAAATGTGGTTTCTGAAGACATTCGAAGGGAGCAACATGCAATTGGTCTGGTCAGCCTGAAGCGGAAAATGATTAAAAAAATTTTCCCAAATGGCAGGCTTTATGGTTGTTATCATTAGCCCAACATTTGACTTCAGGCTTCACAGAAGGGAGGAACATCAAAGTCACAAAAAGTCGGGAGGGAGAACAGGAGAGTGGTTCGCAGATGTGAAAGAGACAGACACAAAGGTAGAGCAAAAGGTAATGTGATTACTGTGGAACCGGTTAAATATAACATACAGTCTGGTAATGGTAGTTTGAAGTGAGAAGTCAACTGCCGGTTTATGAGCTTTTTTTCTGTATGAGTATACGCTGCCCAGGGTACACCACGTGGAGGTAGGTCTATCGCACACCCCATGATTAAGAATAGGATAATTTGTTTTCAAGTAGTTTAAGAAAGTTTGCAGGCAGGGAAAATATGGGGTTTAAAAGCCGTCATGCCTTGTCCCACATGGACCTCCCCACTTTGAGGGAGAAAGAAGCTTGCATTGCCCCAAATTCTCTCTCTTATTTAAATATGACTTGTCCTTTTAATTCATATTTCCTAAGAACTTAGGTTTTCGTGTTTCTGTGATAGTTGAATTGTAGTTCTACTGATAAGAGTAGTATAGATCCATCCATTATGTTTAATGGCAGATCATCAGATGGATTTTCGTGCTGGATTTTGGATTAACTCCTGATTTTCCATGGTTCACTTCAATAGAATATCTGTAATTTTCACCTTTTCTGAAGGAAGTACAAAATTCAAAAAACTCCACCAGCACCTTAATTCTACTTAAACAAGAAAATCTGTTTTATCTGATCCAGTAATGCGAACTTTTATTAAGATAAGGTAATTAAAGTAGTTGAAAAAAATTTAACAAAGATTAACAATGGGTTAATCAAATGGCCACTGCAAACGGGAAAGATTTATATAATGAGGTGGATTCTAAGGGTAACTGCTAGATAGGCAACGTGTATTTTTGGTAAAATTGTTCGTTTTTCATTCAATTACACCATGTTAACTATTGGTCATTTTAAGAATTTAAGCATTTTTGGGAACATTAAAAAACCATTTCGTTTCCGAGCAAGACTAGCATTACATTAATTAAATGGCGACTTCTAATGAGTCATTTGGATTAAGAGGAAGAGGGGGGGGGGGAAGGGGAACGGGATTTTCATTAGTTTATTGAACGGCATTCTGCACATTCAGTCAACCATGAGAGTGGAGGGGGGGGGGGGTCGGTACGTATTCTTGTGCCAAGTCCAGTCTGTTTATAATTAAGTTATACTACTAGACCTCACTACTAAAATGCAGTAGGCCCAAGGTACCCACGCTACAAGCATTGGAATATTTTTTTTCCTCTCAGCAACCCTCATGATAGTGTGATTTAGAAATTATTACTTCGCGCTTCTATTAAGTATTCCTTTAATCTAACCGACGGAGAATTAGACAATCCTGAGTTATTCTCAGGTAGAGCAGGGAACTAGTAGAATGGACAAGTTGTTCAAAGCATGCTTTACCCGCCCTAAAGTAAGGACATGGGCCGTAATTTTATCGTAAAGGTAAAAATTTGCATTCAATCCTATTAACTTATTTTGATTAGGGGAGGAACGCGCGCGTGTTTCAAATTCCTCTCCGTGCTCGTGCAGTTATGTGAGTAGGCATTAGAACAAAGGGTAGTTATACGCACACATACTTGCGCGCGCACACACACACAAACAAATGTATGCAAGATACAAAGCGGGCGCACGCACAAGTGAATGCGACATGTAAATTTTTTATGAGGCACAGAAGCAGTAGTAGTAGGCGGTTTTTATTAGCAAATATACAGTCCCAGGATTACGGGGCATTGCCTAACTTCTTATACTATGACCCTCTCCATTTGATTTAATCTTTAAAAAAATTGCGCTTTTTTAGTTTCCTCACTGTGAATAAGGCAAGGTAGCATAGAGGACATTTTAACATTTTTAAATAAATCAAAATACTTTATACAATACAATATGATCATTTTGGACAGAAGTGGAGGGGGGGAGGGACGTTGTGCGCGTATGAGTCTAATCAGCTAATATTAATTTATGGCCAAGGTGAAAGGCTTTTCGATGGGGGAATAAATTAATACATTTTGCATTAATGCGTCTATTAATTTGAATATTAATGATGAAAGTAATAATATTTCCTCTGTTTCTCGGCGCTGCCTGCAGAGGTATATAAGTCCAATTAATCAATAATTAGTTACTTCAAATGACAGGTGTTTTGATAGTTATCATTAGCCCTATAGATGATTTCGGGCTTCAGAGAGGGGAGGAACATCAAAGTCACAAAAAGTCGAGAGGGGGGACCAGAAGAGTGATTTACAGATATAAAGGAGACGGGCAGACACAAAGGCAGGGAAAAAGGTAAGTTGAGGTGAGTACTGTGAAAGTGGTCGAATACGACATACAGTGGGGTCATGGTAGTTTGAACTCAGAAGTCAACTGCCGATTTATAGAATTTTTCCCATATGAGTGTTCGTTTCCCAGGGAGCACCACGTGGAGGTTAGTCTATCGCACACCCAATTTATCAATATAGAGAGTGAAAATTTACGCTCATAATTCTAAACTGAGCAAGTCAAGAAATATTTTGGGAAATATACTTTGATTAAAATATAGGTTGAAACTAATAAAATGGTAACATTATTCCTAAAAATAGGCACCTTATTTTTATTGCAAACTCATATAATATGAGTTAGTCAGAAAATAATCAGCCTTCGGATTGTCTTCATGGTATTGATGATATGAAGATATTCCATTTGTTTCCATTTATTAAGCAAGGAACTTCCCTTAAGTCGCCATCATTAGACTTTTACATTCTTATTTACTATTCGCACCATCGTATGCTATCAGAGGAGCATTGATCTCCGATGTAGCTGACTGGCCAATAATCGAAGCAGTTGCTAAATTTAGACTACGTACTGGACACGATTGCCTGGCAAAACGCCTTCACAGATTAGGATGCAACGAACTTTCGATTAGAATATCAAAATTCTGAGGTGTTCTGCTACTTACTAGGCATTGACTACTACTATTAATGAGAATGGTGTGAGCAATAAAGTAAAACCGTGACATCAATCGGGCCTTTGTTCCAGAATTGAACTGAATTCCAGACGCACATCTTACTGTATGGAGATTCCTTAGCGAATGCATCTTAATGCATCCAAATATGAATTCTGAGATTAGACCGAAAGTAATGTCATCAGAGTACTAAATAACTAGCAAAACTAGACAGTTTAGAATGTTATTAGGGTAAAGTTGGCTCTTCTACCTTCTAGGAACACCTGATTAATAATAACTCCATAAGTAACAATAGGTTAAATTCCAACCAAAACACTATTTCATGATAGTGAGAAGCCAATAGTAAAAAGGGTTTCAATTTCCATCCGAGGGAAAATAGATATCAAATTTAATAATAGCATCCTAAAATTGAAGGTTTTCCAAATTATAAGAATAATCAGCTTCTCCTAACACAGATTTGTTGAAATTATTACCCAGAGTTGCTTCCTCTCCTTTTAATTATTTCTCAAATGCATGAACATTGCACATTTCAGCCTGCCCTTGATTTGTTTAAGTCAGTTGCAACTAATAATTAAACAAACTGCTATTAATTGCAAGCAATTACCCATTTCTATTGATTGGCGTGGAAGTCATTTCCATTTATGGGCAAGAATCGCCTACACTTAGACTTATAAATTCAACAAGCGTACACGCATTTTGAAAGTTATTATCCTTAGAAGAAAATAAAAAAAAACATAAATTTTCCTTTTTGGACGCATTGTGAACTCCAGTCCTGTACACAAGCATTCAAAGCAACATGCAATTACTCAAGCCATGAATTCTGTTTGCCCCTTTTAAGTAAATCAATTGATGAATTGCATGGCATTGGTGTTCCTATGAGTATTTCCATTAAAAATATAAAATAAGTTAGGAATTCTTTCGGGCTTGTAATGAAAATGACAATTAGATTTTTGGAAAAAATTTGAATTTTAAACCTTGGAAGAAGATGCGTGAGGATTATTTACACTAAAACAGTTTATAATGTGATTAATTTGAGTAAAAATTATGTGTTACTGCTTCTGAAAAAAATCTCAAATTAACTTCACGAGAACATCTGAAATAGCGGAATATGAAAAAATGTATTTTCCTAATGTTCTTGGTCTTCAAAAATTTGATTCCGATTAATCCATCAAATATTCAAACCTCGAACTCAAAGTAGAAATATACTAAAATCTCAACTTAAATATTTATTTCATGTAATCAAAGTGAACCATTCCTCAAAACGGAGTAATTATTAAGCCAGAGATGTATATCATCTTTTAGGGAAAGGCGGTGAATTGCGTTAGAACAAATCTATCAAAAGTGTTAAAATTTCAGAAGCCCCAAAGTATTTAATGGCATCAGGATATTCGTGGCCCTGATCTTAGATGACACCTGATTTAAAAGTTTTTTTTTGTGTCTATTTGTCATTATCTATGATTTGCATTAATTAATTTTTTTCGCAAACATGATGGATACAAGCTGAATCGGTTCCATTTACCACTTTAGAAACGTGTACATCTGACTAAGGCAAAGTATAACATATTTGCATTCCCAATATACACATTCATTTCAAATACGACTGTATTAAATGAATTTAGGATCAAATTATTTTCACATATATAACAAAGTTACCTTCTACAATTTGGCCTCCGCATCGAAATGCGCGAATCTGATTGCTAATTCAATAAGTCGATTTTTAAGGGTTTATTCATTTCACGCACACATGGATATCATTTATTTATGTATATCAAATGGCGGGCTTTCGATAGTTGTCATCAGCCCTTTAGCTGACTTCGAGCTTCACAGAAAGGAGGAACATTAAAGTGAAAAAAAGTTGAGAGGGGGGGGGAGCAGATGAGTGTTTCAAAGATGTAAAGGAGACAGCCACAAAGGTAGAGAAAAGGGTTAGGTGAGTACTGTGAAATGGTCGAATATGACACAGTCAGGTCATGGTAGTTTGAAGTCAACTGCCAGTTTATAGATTTTTTCCGTATGAGTATACGTTGCCCAGGGTGTACCACGTGGAAGTAAGTCTATCGCACACCCCCACATGGATACCATAATTCCATACTCTCTCAATAGTTCTCTTACTAGAATAGTCTATCCCATAAGTGATAGTAAAGTATTCTCGAAGTCATATTGTGTGCGGTTTCTCACGGCCACTCACCCCCCCCCCCCACTCTCTGGACTCGCTTGAAATCTGCAGAACTCGTTGGGTGGTGGTGGTGGTGGTGGTGGTGGGGGGGGGGAGTTGAAGAAAGTACGTGTACGCATTCGAATAGACCTTGGTGTCTGTCGTATGGCTATTCCTAAATTATGAAAGTCTGCATCATGTGGCCTTTCTCGTCTGTCTAACCCAAATTTATAATTATAGGGTATTTTGTCGCCTGCTTTATTTGGAGAATTTTTCCCTCTCAGGAAAAGTAAACAACCAACTGAATTATTGAAATGAACTTGAGTAGCAGTTTTGTGTTGCATAAAAAGGAAATGACTACCAAATCTTGATTCAAAGCTAATAATAAAAAATTAGTCAATTTCCTAATGCTGTAATTACCGAAAACTAAAATTTTCAAGCATTTATTTACATCAAATGGCAGGCGCTTTGATAGTTATCATCAACCCTTAAGTTGACTTCAGGCTCCACAGAGGGGAAAGAACATCAAAGTGAAAAAAGTCGAGAGGGGAGGGGGTAGTAGAAGAGCGTTTCAAAGATGTAAAAGAGACAGACACAAAGGTAGAAAAAGGTGAGTTGAGTACTGTGAAGTAGTTGAATATGACATACAGTGGGGACGATGGTAGTTTGAAGTGAGAAGTCAACTGCCGGTTAATA
>UZAE01000106.1:0-37316 GCA_900617975.1 Rodentolepis nana | reverse complement strand
AATGCAAAGTTCAAAGAACCTATTTTGCGGTTGAGAATTCGAAAATGCATATTCAATAAATCGGACACATATTTAGTGAGAAGTTTTCAGTTTCACGTTGTTAAATTCTTGCTGTCAAACTGAAGTGTTTATTTATTTATTTCAAATGACAGGCGTTTTGATAGTTATCATTCGACCTTTTGCTGACCCTGGGCTTCACAGAGGGAAGGAACATCAAAGTGAGAAAAATTTGAGAATGGGGCGACAGAATAGTGATTCAAGGATGTAAAATAGATGGACAGACATAAAGGTAATGAAAAGGTAAGGCGAGTACCTTGGAAGTGGTCGAATATGACACGCAGTGAGATGATCGTAGTTTGAAGTCAGAAGCAAAATTCCGGTTTATAGACTTTTGCAATATAAGTATACGTCGCACATGGTGTATCATGTGGAGGTAAGTCTAGCACAAACCAGAACTGAATTGCTCTATCAATAATTTTTTGATGATGGCTTCAAAAGGATTACTTTTTTGACCTTTACGCTTCACTTTCCATGCAAAAATTCTTTCATGATATTTAAAATAAGATCATTAAAATGAATAATAGAGGAATTCTTTGTAATAATGTCTTATGAATCTTAAAGTTAAAGATTGAGACACTATTTAAACAAATTTACATATAAATAAATATAAAAAATATAATTTATGGTTTGTAAGTAATTATTCACTACGGTGTTTATTGATTTGCATTAACTTACAACATTGATCTTTTAATGCTCTCTTACGATGGTGCTAAGTGTATTATTTCGCGTTGTGTAGTTTTCGTATTTGTATTAAACGAAGATGTCAGGATTTAATGCCGGTCCCGCTGGTGGTCCGATAGCGTAAGCTAAAGTTAATAAAATTACGTACTCTATGTTTTATTAAAGTCCCGGTCAGCTAAGCAGTGCTAAAATTCGGGAGCTTATGGAAAATGCCCAGCGTACCATCGCTGAAAGAAAGCAGTCCTTGGGTATTGTAGGTTTTTCTTTAAATACTCACTGAGTTCCAGAAAACTATTCCAGCTCAGCCTGTAATCGTTCCTCAGGGATTGATTGCGAATCCGGAAATTGCAGAAAAAGCACGAAAGGCGGCTGAACTTCAAGCAAGAATAGCATCAAGATTTGAGTCTGTTGTTAACGCTCCTGAGCCTACGCCTCCTGCCGATGATCCAATTAGGTAATTTACCGGTTTTATGCTTTTTACCTCTATCCAGAAAGGAGCGAGAACAAATGCGACATCTAATTTTTGATGAACACGGTAAAACCATTGATGCAGTTACTGGGGAAGAAATTCGCATACCGCAGCGCACACCAACACTTAAGGTATGGTCCATATTAATGTCTCCGTTATTGTTTTCCTAGGCGAACGTACGTGCTTTAAAAGCACAAACCGTCAAAGAGGTTGTTGAACAAAAATCCACCAAACCTGCCACGAAATCGCCTACTAAAAACCTCTACTTCGATTCAAGGTTGAATTTAAAGTCAGCTGCAAGGCCAAAGCGACAACTTTCATTTTTCGAACCAGGACAGTTTGTCCAACTTGGTCAGCGATTAAGGACTAAAGCACAACTGGATAAATTACAAGAGTCAATTGCCCAAGCTGCTAAACGTACTGGCATTGCTAGCGCCGCAAAATTGGCTACAATTCAACCTAAAAGAAAAGTTGATGAATCTTCTGTTCCTGATGTTGAATGGTGGGATGCCTACATTTTGAAAGATGGAATTACTGAGTAGGTTTTTTGCCTTATTTTACCCTTTGTCCAGTTACGGTACTTCAGATGAATACGATGATGTTATTAAACTTGTTAACGAATCCTGGATTACTGATTTAATTGAACATCCAATCAAATTGAAAGCACCCACTGCTTTGGATAAAATACCGGAAATTCCACTCTTATTAACAAAGAAGGAGCGCAAAAAGCTTCGTAGGCAAAATCGTCAAGAAGCTCAGAAGGAACGCCAAGAACGAGTTCGACTTGGTTTGGAGAAGCCACCTGAACCTAAAGTAGGCGTTTGTTTTCTATTGCGTGCCTTCATGGTCAAGTACATTTTGAGTGCTTTGAAATTAAAATTCGTATGTACATGATAGATCCCCTTCAAAATCATTATGCTTTGGTGATCTCTTTTTTACCTGCCTCGCTTGTTCTGATGGTATAGTTTAAGAGGTTTTGTTTATTTAGTCGTCAACCGATCACTTTTAATCTAGGCTATTTTGAATTTGTAAGACGCAGGACTGTTTTTTATAATCTTTGTAATAAAAGCTAACTTCAATCTTCATCCATTATTTTCCTTAAAAACGTACTAATCAGGTTTTATTATGATAACTGTTTTCTATGTTTTTATTTAGCTAATTCTTTCATAATTTTGCCACTAATCTTACTAGTCGTTTTATTAACATTTGGTCACTTGGACATTAATTGATCAGAAAATTGATTCGCAGTCTTCAAACTCATATAGCTTAGCTATCAATATACTCTCTAAGTCACTGACATATATCTAATCTTGTAGATTTTTATCATCCGCAAGACCTTTTCTTGGTACATGACTCCTTGAATGCGATACAATTGTTCGAGGGTATAATCAGCATTTTGTTACAGATTATATCGAAGATGTGACTAGTGTTTTAGTCATGTTTTTTGACTTAAGCAACTTTTCATCGGGCATATGTGAATTTATTTCCTTAACTCATGACTAAATTTATCTAGTTCTTGAGTAAGGTACTTCGCCTACTTTCGCTTGTTCATTTGTTTGAAAGAGTGGTTGAAGTATTACATGACAATAATTCAATCAAAACCATACCTTTGAGGTAAGAATATCTATCTCTTTCAGCCAAGGATTTACTAAAAGTGAAGGATTTCCTTTGATCTCTATTTATAATAGGTGTCATTTTGTCTCCTGACATTTTGCCATGAACTTCTGGGTCGATAGCGCTGCATTCTTTCGGAGCCTTACCTTCATAGAGCAGTATATTGTGAGAGGTTTGATTGATTGCATTTTACTGTCACTCAAGTTCCTCATTCTCTTAGCTGCGGACCAATTCCAGCTAGTTTAACTTAGTTTAATTTGAGGTGTTTTTACGGCCACATTAATTGTTAATGTGGATTGAATTTCCCTGCTATTGATAATTACAAAGCGTAGTTATCTAATTTTTAAATTATGTTGCAGGTTAAATTGTCCAATATAATGCGTGCACTGGGTACAGAAGCTGTACAGGATCCGAGTAAAGTCGAAGCCTATGTTCGCAAGCAAATGGAATCTCGTAAGCGAGCCCACGAGGCTGCGAATGCTTCTCGTAAGCTGACCAAAGAACAGGCTCGCTTCAAACGAATCAAGAAATATCGTGAGGATACCTCCATTCGGACCTATGTTACAGTATATAGGTAGGTCGAAGGGTTTTTCTAAATCGTTGAGATTTTTGTGCAACATGCATTTATGAATTGTTCTAATATTGTTTTCAGAGTTCGAGACCTCACAAACCCCTCGCACAAGTTCAAGGTGGAGAAAAATGCGAACCAACTGTTTATGACAGGCATTGTAGCCATGCACAGTGATTGCAATGTCGTGGTGGTCGAGGGCGGACCCAAGCAACAGCGCAGATTCAAGCGTCTCATGATGCACCGAATCAAGTGGTTGGAGAATAAACGCGGAGTCGTTGACGCAGAGGCTGCCAACTCGAGTTCTCCGCCTTGTACTGTGGTCTGGGAGGTGAGCAGAAATTTGTTGGTTTGGAATTTCATCTCCAACTGTGCTTGCTAGCGATGTACCGGTTTTAACCTGAAATTTTCAATGCTCATAAAATTAATGGCCTAGACTTAAGTGTAAAATTGTTTATTAAGTCCAAGGTCGCTTTATTATCGCTTTCTTGGCATTTATTCTTTGAGTCGCATGGCTGTGCTTGAATCATAGGATCTATTGAGGGTTATTAATGTAATATATGAGTGTAAATTGATTTTTATATTTAAAATGGGAAATTACAGAACCAGATACGACCGATTTACTGACCTTTTTATTCTGTCAGAGCACTGGTCAACTTGCATCTGTTAAGTTGGAGGTTTAATTGTTGTGTGCCTATGGTGCCCATTCGGTGACTTGTTTAGCTAACGACATTGATTAAACTTGTCAAAATGCGGGTCGGTAGAATGCGATGCTTTGATCAGAACGGCCCCAAGATACCTGCCCTATACCCTAGTCAAGTGTTGAGCAGACTTCCCTTGATGGAATTGAAAAGATTTCTTATTGCTCTCTATGTAAAATAGATTTTAACTCTCATGTGCATTCCCTTCTTGCTTTTCAGGGAACTGTCAAGACTCGTGCTTTTTCAAATATGCAAGTGAAATTATGTCCCACGGAGCTATTTGCACGCGCACTCTTTCAGAAGCAAAATGTGGAACATTACTGGGATATGGCTTATAGTGGAGCCATCTTGGAATCCGTTGACGATACTTTGGATTAGTATTTCTTACCTTTATTAATGTGGTATTTGCTGTATATATATGACAATACATTTTTTAATGAAAAAATTCTTTTGTAACAAATTTCCTCCTATTTGATCTTTGTTGGCTAATTGTGCTGTTTTATAGGTCTTCCTGAAAAGAGTAAGTATCGTTCAAAATATTTGTTGAGAAATATTAAGTTCTAATTGCAACCTTTCGATGCCACATTAGTTTATTTATTTGGTTGTCTGTCGGCGTTTTATTAATGCTTATTTCGCTAAATTAGTTTCTGCTGTTGGTATCAAAAGAAGCATTTGTTGATTTATATTTTGCGTTCTTTTGGTTTCAATGAACATGAACACCTCCTGTAACGAGTACCAATCAATAGTTAAATAACTTATTTTCTATGGCGTTAGAGCTTTATTTTCAGTAAGACAGTTTGTGCTTCGTTTAAGAAAGTCGGAGATAAAGAAGGGGCCGGGGGGGGGGGCGGTTAATAGTCCAAGAAGTCGTAAGATGCGAAAATATTAAAGAAAATATGGAGTGCAAGTCGAAGTGATTTTCCTTCCGAGTTATTGATTCATTGATTTTTATTTTAACAACATACATGTACAAAATGCACGATATCGTAAAGTAGTGTTGGTGAATGTGGAAATAGCTTATTGAACCAAATCGATCCAGAATTAGGACGCGATTTCTCAGTACGTTTGTTGATTTATGGAAGTCTTACATCGTTGCAATTTCGATTATTTACTTATTTAAAACAAAATCATTTTCGTTTCTAATTAAAATAGTTGCAATTCTCTTTTGAGGCAACAGGTGGAAGTTGGGTTATCTGTTTAATGTTGAATGCTTTTACATTGTGACGGTTTGATAAAATGACGCGTAAAAGCACTTATCGTTAAAGGGAACATAGAGCTTTCACTGAACCAAAATTTTACTACTGCATAATTTATTGACTAAACAGGCGGTCGATCATTTCCCATGCATCTTAATTTGTATTTGAAAATATACTACCACAATAAGGGCAGTCGTTTGAGTTTCAGGTCTAGCCTTTTTACACTGGATCTGAGCAACTCTCTTCAATTTTTCATAGCGAGTTTCTAGTAATGCCGTTATGGCAGCCTTTGTTATATTATACTTTTACAATATCGATTTCCTTTGAACTAATTTTTTATCCCCCCTCAGTTAAGTATATGGACTAAAAGGTATTCTGCTTCAATCGATGCGTCGGTAAATATGTAAACATAGTTGTCAGCGCAATTTTGCGCTTTCCTTATAAGTTTCGGGTTCTCCTTTATAATTAAATAATTTCTGCTGCATTCTGCAAGTCAGTGGAGTCGGTTGCCTTTGTTACAACGGTTAAAATCACATTTTTACTTGCCTATAATTAATTTGGGATGAATTATTTCGCTTTAAAGGTTAAAGGTTCGGGTGCTGCTTTGAGTCGGCTTAATCAACAGTGTAGTGGCGATTCGGGAAATGAAATCTCAAAGTCGCTGGGAACTAAAAGCACAACCGAATCGGGACCTGCAGAACCAATTCTGAAAAGTTCTAACAACAATTCGATAAAGGGTTTCAAGAAACCCACTATAAACTCACCGAGTCAAAATACTCTGCCAACAGAGGCTAATTCAATTGCTTCAATCAAGGTTGCTGCTAAACATTTCAAGAAGCCTGCACTTAGTGTTACTCGTAAGGAAGATATAGAATCACCCCTGCCCAAATCAACTGGCAAGAAACCATTACCTAAAATTAATCTCAATAAGCCATCTTCCAAACACAATAGTAAATGCAATAATGATACAAAAGTTCCTGATTACTTGAGCAACAAAGAAACTTCTAAAAAACCGGAAGTATCTTTATTTGATGAAGTTGTTGATGGCTTCCTTGATGAATACGAAGATTGGACAACTGAGCGTCTCTATGAAAAATTTTCTGCCAGTTTTGATTATTCCCTGTATATTGAGGACTTCAGCTCTAAAGTGAGTTAAATTACATCTAGGAGTAGTTTTGATGACTATTATTTGTAAATTGGATATTGATGGTGATATGAAACTTAGCTCGAACGTTTTTAATTAACTCAAGAAGAAAAAGAAATTGCCAAAGATTAATACAGCTGCGAAAAATGAGAGCCACTATTCTGGTCAGTCCAGCGATTCCTTTGAAATCCCACTAGAGGATGTCGGTATTGTTGACAAGGAAGGTATCGAGTGTTTGAATTTGACCTCTTCTTAATTTTCAAAATTACTGATCAAAAATTACTTTTTGAAGACACAGTTGAGATGAGGAGAAAGTCCAATGATAACCATAAAAGGAGTTTTGCATCCACTACTACCTCGAAACTATCTCTAAATAACTTTGACAATTCGATAGATTCTGTGATTGATTCCGTTCTCTCGACTTGTGATTCTATGACGAATGAAGAAATCGTCACCGTTTTTCGACCTTCGACACCACTAATCGAGAGCGAAGATGAGGAGTTCAGTAGCCCCAAAAGTCCTATCGTGGTAAATTTAAGAGTATTCTTACTCTCATCTTGCAAACCATATATTTTGTTCTGCGTTCTAGAACTCCGACATCGAAAACTCTGTTACGGGACTTATTGATGAAGTCCTTGAGGAAATATCTGATTTAAATGCGAATGATTTATATCAAAAACATATTGCCAGTGGTTTGTCAAGTCAGAATAATTATGAGGGAAAGTGCAAATATGCCAGAAAGGCAAGTTTAAATTTCTTATAATAATTGCATATGTATGAAAAGTAGAAATTGATTAAAAATTTGATATAAGCTTTACTTTCCAGTTTTCACACTCAACCACATATGTAAAAACCGTCATTCTATAAATGTATAACGATTTTTCTAGTTGTTCTATATTTCAACATTTGGATTAGATTTCATTTCATATGCATATTTTGTATAAATACTAATGTTGGTAATGTTCCGCAATTCTAGGTTAAGAAGCCACGTCTTGAAAATGCATCCGAAGTCTATTCAAATGGTCAGTAAATTATTCTAGTAATAAGGTGAACATGTCGAATAACTTAAATACCTACTTTCCTTTTTACCATAGTTATGTCAGATACTATATTTTCATTAAAACCAAGGCGTTGTTCTTTTGCATTTTAGATGAAACAGTTGACATACCTAGTTTGGTTGAATCACCTTCAGGTAAGATTACTGATCTAATAGGTGTAGAACTTATTTCCAATAATGTGAACGCCAAGATCCCTGTTTCATTTCACCTAAAATTAACAATTTATACTACTTATTCAAATGTAAGTAGGAACGTGGGTTGAATGTGTCATGTGCAAGAAATGGAGATATCTTGAGGACTCGGTTGATCCAAGTGAATTGCCAGAGGATTGGTATTGCGGTTTACAATCAAAGTATCTCAGTAACGGCCATTCAAATATACCCGCTTGTGATGAACCCGAGATTTTGGACCCTGGAATGGATGAAAAGCAGTATGTATATGGTCAATTTGCAACTGGATCCATTGTCTTAGCTAAAATGCCAGGTAAGAATGTGGCTACCGTTACCGAATCTCACCAAGAGAAATGTAGATAAATTCTGTGTGTGTGTGATAATTCAGGCTACCCTGAATGGCCAGCAATGATTGATTGCGATGGAAGGGGCAATTTCGCGGAAATCTGCCATGAAACTGGCGATATTTTGCGTTATCGGGTCGTTTTCCTTGATCCAAATAATCCAACCAATCAAGTTCTTCCCGCATCAGATATTCGAAAATTTTCTGAGGCCGTTAAAATCAAGTTAACTTCACAAGTAAACTTTTCCAACCTTATGATTTATGATTTAAATTACAATATCTGAATTGGGGTCCTAAATATAATTTAGAATAACTAGACAAAATCTGTTTTAGGGCTTAAATACATATACACTTAGCTCTTATTGCTTCAATTTAATTTATTGATTTGACGATTTGTGCCCATGTTTATTGAGTTATACCATTGTAACCTGATTAGGATCTTCACAGTTGGGTTGGCTAAAGCTCTGTTCCAAAATTTCTTAACTTGGGGATCTGTTGCATGTATCTTTAATAGTAGTGCTACCCGTATGTACCAACAAACCGATTGGTATTTGAGCACGGAAATTCAAAAGAAATTCATCTCCTAAAGGAGTCCAAATACGCTCCGATTTGTAACGTCATTCGCCAGTGCCAAATTCGTTGCTAATGCATCTTCATCAAAAACCATTTTAAGCCGGTTTTTTTCTAACTTAGCAAGCTAAATACCAAAAGAAGCTAGATGCCGCAATAGCTGAAGCAACAAAAGCTCTACGACTGCCAGTGGAGGAACGCATCTTCAAGTATGGTTATCCATATCCTTCAGAGGATTAAAAGTACGTGCTTTCTGTTATAATTTAAGCCTTACATAATTTTAGAGAATTCCTAACCCCATCCTCATCCTCAGAACGTAAAGGTTTCGTCTTCAGGAGTCGATCAAAGCTGCATTTTATAGCGTTTTACTATTGTATTCCCTACTATATTAATAAATTTGTATCTTGTCAATTCATAAGACTTTTAAACTCATCAAATTCTATTAAAGATTGAAATTTGTGTTTTTGAAGTGACTGTCGATAAATTAACCAATTTTTGTGATAAGAAGTTTCTTTAGATTTACCCTATTTCAATAATCAATTCAAAAGTCTCTACTTATTCGTTTACAGATAAATGAATTTCGAGTTTATCGATTCTGTTTTAAATGACATTGGTTCTAAATCTCCACGAACACTTTATAATCGGTATATTGCTAGTCGACAATGCAAGAAATCTCCTGTTGGAAGTATCAAAACACATTTTCAATCTTCGGTGAATTTGGATAGCGTTAAACCGGAATTGTATCAAATTTTCAATGAAATGCTCAAAAAGGTATTAGGAGGTCGGACTCAGTCATCGTTGAGCGGCAACCTTAATACCCCTGTTCTACCCATCGACATGCAGAGGGGTTTAACATCTGAAGCACCCAGGCAGTTTCATAATTTAACTCCCTCTCTTATGATAAAGAAGAGATCAAAACGACCCCAAGTTTTAAGAAAACAATCCAAACCCGAACGAATAGAGAAAATCAATACCAAGAAGGGTATCTGGGTACCTACAGAAGATTTTGAACATCAAGGTAAGTACTATTAGTTATTTTGAAACAATTGACTCTTCCAGTACACTTAACCGACTCACCTCAGTGTTCTTGCTTCCGTTGAAAATAAATTAATAACCAGTGGCAACCCAATTCGCTCCTAGGTGCATTTCAAAATATTTTGGAAATGTCTCCCAGATCGACACTTAGCTAAAGACCCACTAAAAAGAAGCCAATTCTGAATGTTAATTTTATAAGAATAATGACTCCTTTCTTCAGTTGGCGTGTGTTTTAACTTCTAGCTTTTTGTATATTTGTTAGGATTCTTAAGTGTGTACACGAATATAAACTTTTACATTTTTGAAGAGCAGCTAGATTCATTTTATTCTACTTGTGATATTTCTAAATCTGTAAAAGATATATAAGATCAAATATTAACATTTCTGGTCTTTATTTTTCACAACTGATCGAATTGATTGTACAATTTTAACAATAGGGACTGTTTTAAACTTGCAGGTGGCAAGGTTTATACCAACAAAGAAAAATAAGGCATTTTCTTGGAAAGTATTGTTTTTAAAGATTTTCATTGTCACTTTTTTAATTGGCTTCCAAAATTAATTTTTTACAAACCCTTCTTTCTACTTTTCTGCTAAGATCAGCTACGTTTCAAGATTTAGTTCACTGCAACGATTGGTCTTCTCAAACCTTTCTCTGCTAACGACTAAAGAGCATATCGTCAATACTAATTAAGGTTATCAAATAGTTTCTGTAGGATGTTTGCCTTACTCACCTCTATTCGATTTACTTTTCCATCAAGGTACGTGGATTGAGTGTGTGAAATGCAAGAAATGGCGCTTTGTAGCAGACGTTCACGACCCCTCTGATGTTTCACATGACTGGAATTGCGGACTTCAGGCAAAGTGGAAGACAATGTCGATGGCTTCAACTAATCCATGTGATGAGGAAGAAGATGGTGCTGCTAAATCCCAAGCAGAGGCCCAGCCTTATGTCTACAGCGAGTTTACTGCAGGTTCCATTGTCTGGGCAAAAATGAGAGGTATATCTAACCCTTCTTGGATCAATATTTCTAACTTTGCTAATTATTTGAATCGAGTAAACGATTTACGCGGACACCTTAGAAGGCAATAAAATAGCGCAATTGGACCACATTCCAATTTAGAAAATGCACCTATGGCTGAGATGCACGCATGCTAATATCTCTTGATAAGATTCCTATGAGATTGCTATTTATATTAACACTCTTTCGACTTTCTGTGCCTTTGATGTTCTTCCCCTCTGTGAAGCCCTAAGTCAGCTAAAGGGCTAATGAAAACTATTAAAACGCCTGCCATTTGAAATAATAAGTTGCTTGAAAGATGGAAATACGTACCAGGATGCCAAGGTTTTGAATGTTGAGAGTTTGACAGCTATCTAATCTCTGAACACAAACCTTCTTCCAAGAGTGACAATTACCATTTACTGTAACCTCTAACCTAGACACGCCCATACTGATTACATGTTCTTCTTTAGCTCACTCTGCTTGTGGTGGTGTCACTCTGTTGGGATAGATATATTATTGGCCAGCATCTAATCGGCTTTGTATCTGACACCACGATTTTATTCATTGGTGATCAAAACGGAAGTAGAAAATGAACACAAAAGATCAATAATTTCACCTAAGTCCGTTTATTGGCATATTTTCTCATAAGGTGATTTTTATTTGTGAGAAGTCTTAATGTTTCATATCTCAAAATTCCATGATTTTATTTCTGAATTTGTAGATGCATTTATGTTTGCAATTTCAGAGCTCTTTTGTCAACTTTAAGTGGGTGGTAGGCCTTACCTTCTTGATCATCTGCATCCAAGAGCAAGCTATGATGCTAACAAAACTATCTTTGACATAAAAGGAGTATGCTATTAAAAACCCGATTTATCGTTTTTACTTTAACATTCGGAAGTATTAGTGTGTTTGTTTTCCTCAAAGCTGATTTCAGGTTCTCTAGATTCTTCTTTAACCAATTTGCAGGCATGAGATAGCTGTTGATGGAAGAATTCTATTTTCACGCATTCTTAACGTATCATTTTAACTCAACTATCTAAATGGGCTGTTTCAAGAGCACTAATGATAAGGTACCTCGGAAAAAAGACAAATAGGAATAGCCGATTGGATCATATCGCTCCTGAACAATCATAAGTTCATAAGATTTTGAATCGTAAGCATTATCTAGCTAGTTCTAACGTGTATTTACGAAATTTGTCAAAGGAATTAGATTCAATACATAAATGCTGTTTTAATCTCATTTTTCCCATAGAATTTTCGCAAATTAATTATCGCCATGGAAATAACCGGGTTGCATAAAATTTAGTGTGTGATCGTCCAAGTGTAGACGAAATTCCTGGCCTCCTTGTACAAACCTTTACTCTGAAACGACATCCAAGTGGCTTTCCCTCATTTGTGTTATCTATTTATTGTTATTATTTTTCGTCTTGTAATGAAAAAAGCAATTTTAACTGTTTAATTTAAGTG
Organism: Rodentolepis nana; assembly: GCA_900617975.1. Taxonomy (NCBI): domain Eukaryota; kingdom Metazoa; phylum Platyhelminthes; class Cestoda; order Cyclophyllidea; family Hymenolepididae; genus Rodentolepis; species Rodentolepis nana. Next base: position 25,239 of record UZAE01000106.1, on the reverse strand, counting down.
CGATTTGTATTGAAAGGGAAGGATAGAAAAGATGCCGAGATCAATATCAAGAGATCCAAGAAACTTCATTTGTTTTTTTTGTTTCTTGTTGTATAGTATTTTCTAAATAATTAGCTTATAATTATGACTTTTAATGACACTATTCGTTCTTTGAATCGATTCAAATGGTTTTCAGTGCCACTTCATTTAATTTTTGTTCCATCGGTTGATGAGGCAAAACGATCACATATGATATTTAGTTGTCTACATAGCAGAAATGAGATACCTTCTGTGTTTTTTATCAGTCTCTTTTACTGAAATTATTGTTTACAGAGCCACTTAAGTGGATTCAATCGTTTCATTCATGCTACTCGAAAAATCAATAGGCTGCCTAGACAAAAGCACATTTTTTCCCCGAAATACAAAGTTAATACTTCTTAATGCAGCGTCAGCTAAGCCCGCGTTACGTATGTCAAACATCGTAATTAACCGTCTTCCTACTTTACCAAACCCCCAAGCTCTTAATTGCCATCAACCATTTCTATCCATTTAGGCGCCATTTTTTTCAGACGTCTTTTTTTGAGTAGCCCTAACTTAATTCATATATTGGAAATGTGAGAAACGAGTGTGAGACCACTTTTTCTTTTTCTATCCAGGTAGTTCTGTTCTTACTGCAATAAGTTTTGCTGATTCACCTAATGTTCAATGCAAGATGACAATTCCATTAATTTTTATGCCAATATACTTTTGTTTAATGTTCAGCAAACTTGCGTTTGGTTTAAAAAGGTTCGAAATTTGATTGCGCTTCGGCTATATTCTCAACGTCTTCTGCATGATTCATTCTTAAATTGCCATTGGTGGTTTCTTCGAGACTGCTATAAGCCCGCGCTCTCTTTTGGTTCACATGAATTACTATTAACTAAAAGTTTGCCGCAGACTATCCAACAGTCTCACTTTGTTACTTTCTCAGTGGGCTATCATGAAGGTGAAGATTGTGCATAACTCGCAAAAGCTTTTCAACGCCAATGTCACCGGTAAAACGACCATCTGGGACTTAAAACAGGCCATTAGTCGTCGAATTGGTATGGCTCCTGAAGATCAAGTTCTAACTTTTAAAGGGATATTTATGGAAGATTCTCATCCCCTAAGTGATTATCGACTTCCTAGACCTGAAATCGTCCCTATTGATCTCTTCCTTCGATCTAGCTACAAGAATCTTACTCCTATTCGCGTTTCGCTTGATTCTGATAATATTGTTAGCATTCATATCCACTTGGATGCTCGGGTCAGTGAACTACGTTCTGCTATTGAACAAAAGTGTGGTATTTCAGCTAAGCGATCCGCTGGGATTCGGCTTATTTTTGGGCATTATATTTTGAATGACGATGAAAAACTGGATCGTTATGGAATAAAAAAGAACTCCTGTATCCTCGTGGTCAAACGTCTTTCTTCTCCTAAGGAGAACTCTTTTAATAACGGTCGCGATCTTGCTCAAAGTGATGAAACACTCAATTCCCCAACACTCTCGACTTCACCGAAAGTTTTAGGGAAACCGCCATCTACTGAAGATAAAATTGAAATAAACGTTATTATTCCAAATGGTTCTGGATATATGCTCTTCTTTGCCAAGAACATTACTCTTCGAGAAGCAAGTGAACAGATTGAACAAAAAACGGGAATACCTGCGGCGGGTCAAAGCTTTAGTCTAAGTAAAGACGTTCCATCCATAGCCGATATGTCTAAAACTCTGGAAGAATTAGGTCTTTCTGATGGCAATAGCCTCTATATGATGAATGAAGGACCATCAGTAAATCAGGATCATGTCGGTGAAAATGATTCACCAGTTATCATGTCTCCCCCACCTCAATCTTTTATCGACAAAAGCAATACGATAGTCTTGATCTTTAGGGACCCTCAACATGAGTTTACTATTCCTCTACCCTTTGACGCTACTGTACAGGAGGCAATGAATGCGCTCAGAACTGAGATCAATGGAAGTCGTGGTCCATTGTGGTTGAGGAATGCGGAGAATGGAAACTACATGCAGGATTATGGAAGCCGTCTATCGGAGCTTGGTTTGAAGGATGGGGGTGTGATTGAATATGTCTATCTCCCTGCAAAAGTGGAATGGACAGTTAAGTAAAGTTGAGACACTAGTAAATTGTCATTTGTGTATACACTCCGTCTCAATATCCTTATTTTCCGATTTTTTTCTATGAGATTACATATTCTTACGATTTTCATACGATTTTATTATCTTCATAATTATTTATCAGTTCACATGTTTTTTTTCTTGTTTTTTACGTATGGGCTATTGGTGACGTGTTAAGAACTTATAACTGAAATTTAGTACTTTGCTATAATTAATATAAAAAGTATCTTATCAAAGAAAAGGTGTAAAAGGAAAAAATCTTTCTGTATTTTTGAAATTAAAACTAAGATGATAATTTCCTTTAGTCTTTCTTTAAGGCGATCATTTCTACGATTTTCTGTGTAGCCTTTCTAATTACGGTAATGAATTGATAAATGATGTCAAGTAGTTTGAATGAAGATTTTTAATCAATTCTAATAATGTAAGACATTTAAATATTCTATCTTGATTTCTTGAATTTGTTTGTCATTTCTCTCGATCCATACAAATTTATTAAATCTTGATAACAGAAGATGCCATTTTGAATTTTCGGAAACATTAGATATTTATGTCTGAAGTAGCATAAACAGCGGAACATTTATATATTGTATTTTGTAATGATTTCACCGAATTGAAGATATTTTATTTCCTAAAAGGCGCCTTCTAGCAAAATATAAAGTGTGTTTGAGAAGTTGATTCATGTAAATATTTCCATTTGTTGAACGCTCATGAATGAGTCAATTTAGCGGTACTAATTTATGAACTAATTATTTGAGTGCCAAAGGTATCGGCTTATCGGTTTAATAAAAATTCTGTAAATTTCAAGAATCTATAATACTTCAAGAAAGTGCAGGTTGGGGATTAAGCATGTTTCGAAATTCAAATAATATCTCATGTCTTGCGGGATCCTTTTTATGAAATCTTGTAAATTGTAAAAGTAATAATTTTTTTGAAAAGAGAGTAATCATTTTAATTCACGCCACAGCTCAAATTTGTAGAAGATTAGATCCTATCGCTGTACCGGCTTAACTGATACTTGCTTTTTGCCAAGAAATGCTAACGTAATTACCTAAATCACAATTCGCACACTAAAAACGTGATAGGCAGCACCTTAGAATTCTTAAGGTCGAGTAAAACAAAATCAAATTTAAGTCAAGTGCCATTTCTTCCGCATTATTTTTGTTGGCAAGTTCTGAGGTCTATTAATAAGGGGCAGAGTGAATATTGTTGGAACTAAAAATGTGTCATTGCATTATTCCCTCCAGACGTACTACCATTAAGGAAGGAATTGCCTGGGCAACCATTCTTCAAATTAAACCTCTACATTTAATACCCCTTTGCAAGGCACAAAAGTGTAACAAATAAATACAACTAAAAATATCTAAGGAATAAAACCCCTAGGATATAGAAGTAAAAGCTATAAGTGGTTAGAGAAATGAACCAAAAAAATATGAAACCAATTGTACGAAATTGCGTGAATTCTATTAATCCGCGTCCTTCAACTCATTAATATTTGAAAGTATCGGGGACACAACGTATGATGTGAATGGCGTATGATTACAAACTGTAGAAATGCCGCAAAGCTTAGGCATTAACTGCGATTGTGCTACTCAAAAGTGAACAGGTAGCACATCGTATGAGATTTCTTTGATCAGCCATGGCATCGTGGTGGACTCTATAACCTTTAATCGATTACTATTTTAAAGAAAGTTCAGTTTGCAAAGCGATTTCCTTTACAATGCCATATTGTTTTATATACCTGTTTAACTTATGGAAGTGGTAAATACAATTTTTAGATGGATGTAAATTTCAATAAAAATGCGAGGAGATGCTACTTACTCAAGAACGCTCTCTTAGAAGTCCATAGGAGAATATTTGTGCGTGGCAGTTTTTGTTCGCTTCCATTTTATAAACTTTTATATGAATGCAGTCTATGGTTGCAATTGTAATTTTATTTAGAGGAGAAATTTATGTTTAAATCCCAATTTTGGTATTAACGACAAGAAGGAAAATGAAATTCGTCTTCATTTAGTTACTAAATATTTTTGTAAAAATGGCAAGGATTCATTCTCAAAATTAGCCTCTGATAAAAAGAATACCAATAAGAAGTCTTGCATTTCAACAACATAAGCGAAATGTTAGTTATTTTTGAACTATGTATATGATATTATACAATGCCATTTCTGTCATTATTTGCAAATAATCTATATCGGTCTTTCAATTGTTCGTTTTCCTTTCAAAAGACTTTTAATGGCATACTCGTTAAGTGACTTTCCGTCACATGCACTTTTGCCAACTTTTTTCATTTAGAGCATACTCCATGGATCCGAAAAGATGGTAAAGAGCTGAGGTGGAGTCTGGTGAATATTGAGGATATGGTAGAATCTCTCAGTTTGATTAATCATCTTTGGATAGGTCATTATCGCATTGTAGAACAGTGTCACGCTGAAGAATTACTTCTTTTCTGCTAATATAAACTTGCAGGTTTTTCTCCACTCGTCTTTGTTATCTTGGGAGAGTTGATGCCAGGCAGAACTTTACCACCCATTCCATTCATTTTACCGTTGTACTTCAAATGCAATTAAAAAGATGACTTTGGATATGCTAAGTTCTTCCATAGTTAACTGAGATTTGGCTTAGCATGAGGTATTAATGTTTCATGATTAAAATTAGCCGGTCTTCCTGATTTTGACGCACCAATAAAATTCCTATCGCCAGATTTCAATCTTTTAAATCGAAATTGACATCGGTGGGTTGCTTGCATTTAAGCGCAGACCTCAGTAATGGAATAAATACCTGATCAGGAGCTCAAGTTGTAATAAAAAAAGCAGCATGAAATCCCTGTCTGTTGTGCTCTCTGTCTGTTCTTGGGTTTGGTATTCTTACACTTAACAATAAGTGCAAATTTATTGCTCAAAATTAATTGCGAACAATATTTCTAATAATAAAAATGCTCTCCGAATCGATTCCTTCTTATTGTTAATGCTAATATTTGAATAAATTAATAAAAATTTCAATCTATGGAAAGTGGACTTTTAACACCGCCCTTCTTATCACATATTATGGGGCGTGACCTTTTATATTCTTTTATTTCTTTAGTTAATTGAATGATGACTGAAGAATTTCTAGATTTCACTCTTAACATAAGAGGTCTTCAAATCGATGTCTACTTTTTATTATTATCGATGAGGTATTATGTGAGAATGTCTGCTAAGATGGCCAAATGGAATCATATTTGATATCTCCAAATTTTTGCACACCATTGGAAGCATTTCATAATATTCTCCTTAACAGGGTTCCCATGGTGGCCGGCAATGGTAAATTTAAATCGAAATGGTTGCTATGCTGACTACGACCCGGTAACACACAAAGTGACGCATTATGAGGTCGTGTTCCTTGACCCCCACGTCATGACCATTCGACGCGTTCCTGCAAAATTTATTCAAAAGTACGTCTCCGGAGAGCTTATCAGTGATGATCTTCAGGTACGTCAAATGAATTAATCCCGCTTAAATCATATCCATTTCCTGATAGGGCCTATCTTAATTGAGTTGTATTCAACTGTCTGGCTTCTTTCTTTTGTTTTAAAGTGTTAATGATTTGAGAACTACGTAATTTATTCACAGCAGTTCGATTTAGGTTCAACTGATGAGTTTGCTTTGCGCTACAGTGCAAATGGGGCACTAATTCGCGTAACACTTATCTTTTTGATTAAATTAAGGGAAGGTAGTCACAATTTGGCATGCGGTCTAGTCATCCATAATTAAAGTATATAGTAAGGCGTATTTCTTAGTCACCTGCCTACTGCCTTCAATATGAATTTGCTTGTCAATTATGCGTTCGTCAATTTACGATAAAGTGTGTGGAGTAAAAAATAATCTTGCACTCTCAAAAAAAGATATTCATTTCTCCTTAAATACATCAGTTTAAAAGCTTAAATATATTAATCTCGATGTTCAAATTTATATTACGTTAGTCATACGAAAAGCACGATAGGTCACCTATTTCACTTATGACCAAGTGAAGGAAGGCGATGTTTTGCAGCTGGCGAAAGTTATGAGAAATTAAGGATGTGAACACTTTGCCTTTATCGGCGACAGACTTTATAAAACCTGGGAATACAACCGGTTGCTATCGAAAACTTGATAACGCACAGATATGATATTATTTCTCACATCACCGTTTAAGGGAACTTAAATTTAAACAGAAATGTATCCAGGTACTAAAATCAAATATTCGCACACGACTTTGAAATTCCTATGATTTCCAAGATACAAAGCTAAAATCTCATCAAGCATTCCTATTAATTAATAATTATCAGTGTCATTACAGTATGATTGGTTGGCTAAATAGAAAAGTCGAAATGTCAGTAAAACGACTAATCACTTACCCGGCGAAATTATGTCCCAAATGGAAAATCGATGTTTCATTTATTCAGAATGTCGAATATGCATTATTTTAGCTGCTATTAAATAAAATACTCTTTTTATAAAGCTCGAGTTATCAAAATGACAGTGAATATTAAATTTTTTTATTTACTTACAGAAAAGTAAATACTGGCGAAAAATACAGGATGCAATGGAAGAAGCGGAAATAGCTTTGAAACTTCCAATTCAAGTGAGTTCCACACCTACATCTACTTACTATTTTTCAGTAGCCACTGACAAATATAAATTGGTGCATTCCAGATAAGATTGGAGACATTTGGATATGAACATCCAAAAAATGTCCAGAGTTCCAACAAAGCTAGTCACTCACAAAGGCGAGAACCTATGGTGGAAAATCAACAACAAAAGGTACTAACATACAAAGTTACTCGACGGGGCCGCCCAAGGAAAAGAAAAGAAATTGAAGGCGATTCGTCTTCGGGATTGTGCGCTAATAATATGACATCGGTAAACGCTTTTGCTGCTTATTAATTTAATCTCAACATAGTTTGCCACTAAGATTGAGGAAATAATTAGCTGTCATGAAGCATTCAAATCAAAGGCACTAAAATAGTTTTGCCTACCATGCTAAAATTATTCCAACTAACGACCCCAGAATAGTAATAAATGAACCGCAGTAAAGTGGAGAAGAGAGACATTTTTAATGGAAAGAGCTTTAGTCAGCTTTATACATCTTTCATATAATTTTCTTTTATTTCTACGAGGTTTTCTCATTAGTACGGTCAATAATTTCAGTAGTATACGTTTTTTTCAATTTAAAAGAGAAGGCAACATAGAATAAATATAATTTTTCCTTAAGAAAACACATTTAATATTTAACGAAAATTTATTTTCTTCAATAAAGTCCGATTTTTTTCGCGCAACTTATTTTATCGTATCTTTTAGAAGTAAAACGTTTTGATCTTTAGTTAAAAAGGATTTATTTCATAATTGTGTATCTTACTTTTAATTTGTTTCCATTGCTTATGGAACTCCTATCTGTATATCACTTATGAATTAATCCTAATAAGACCATCTTGGTTGTTGCAACAAGGTGGAAAGCCATTAGATCGTTTATCGTGTAAATAGCCAAAATTGGGGACTTATAACACTTCCATCTTAATTTACAAAGATGGCGTTCTTGTTTAAAATTATAAAAAATGAAAATGTTTTTTTACGAGTGCCTGACAAAATATGAACCATTAATCATGCCTTTGTAACTGAAAATTAATACTTATTAAGCTACACACCACCCAAACCTGAGGAGGAAGAAGAGAGATGATTTTTTTAATCAAAAAACAGTTCTCTAATTTTGAAACGAATCGAGTTCCATGAGATCCAATAAGAGAAAAAATGATTGGATAGCAAATAATTGCAGTGCTGGGCTTTAACTGATGCGAGCGTGGAAACTCAGTAATTGATAATCTTAGGAACGAGAGCTTCCTTTGAGTGCATAATGTATTACATGTAGAACTGCTAAGTCAAAGGAAGTAAGAATATATTTACAAGGTTAATCAATTTCTATAAATGAACAGAATTTATAACGGCGTCAAATTTTAACAAGTATTTTAATTTCTTTAAGTTTTTAGCTGAAGGGCCACTAATCAGGGAGACGGCAGTATCTGAAGAACCTACAATGATGAAGGCTTTCTCAGATGAAGTATTAAAATCCGCAAATGAAGAATCACCGTCTTTCCTTAATCCTCCATTAGTCGAGGTAACTCAAGGCCTTTATTTTTGATTTACTGGCAATTTGAACGCCTCTTATTATTTCAGCTGGTTGCAAGCAATCAAAAGGTACCTGACCTGGACAATATTTGTTATGCTGAATTCTCAAATCTCCTTCCTTCAGACGAATCGGCATCTATATCCTCGGATTCACGGTGCTTTAGCGTTAGTTTGTCGCAAGAAACTGTTATCAAGGAACGATCAAATGCGGCTTCCTTGCCGACTTCCAGTTTGGATAGAACAAACGTCGAAGATACTATTTCTTCTGTCATTGTGGCTTTGAGCCAATCACAAGAATCTGTTCCGGGAAACCCCAACCAATCGAATTATGCAGAAAGTAAAGATTTAAAGTTGCATCCAATTTCTGGAAAAAGCCCTTCAATAAATTTTCCCTCTTTTATTAATACAGGTCCCTATAGGGTTACAAAACGTTTAAGTGGAACCTTCCCTGAAGCCTCAGATTTTTATACTGATATGCCTGAGATTAATTCTCGTCAGATTAGTGGTTCTACCTTAATGAATGATGATAATTTTGATATAACAACTCTTAATAAGAGTGAAGATGAATCTTCAACAGATCTCCCACAAGAAACTGCTGAAAAGGTTTCTCAAAAACTCCAAAATTCAGCTTCTTACTCAATGCTCAACTTTCTAGAGCAATCAATAATGTCTCGTTTGAATGAAAGAAGTTATTTAATTGAGAAAGTCAGTGACATTTTAACCAACCTACCCCTTGATCTGCAGTTTAAGCCAGCAGGAGCTAAATAAATGCCTGTCGTCAATCTCCCTTTATATATCTGCCAATAATGTACAGAAATTTAATTTTATTGAAGGAAAAATAGACTATAATTTAACGATGATATTTGTTTTAAATGATTCATTAAATGACTCAGAAATTGTCGCAATTCAGTTAAATTCGATGCCACCTGAAGCTCATAATGAGATGGACCAAAAATGTTCATTTAAATAACAGGGGTTAGGGAGCACCAGATAGTTTCTCGAAGATTTAGGCAATGATTTAGTAAATCTGTTTGATATCAGTCATGATTTACATATACAATTGAACCCATTTTGTACAAACCACGGTACAAACAGCGGAAAATGTACGAACTCAACTCTTCGTTATTTTGGAACTTTGAGCGACCTATTTGAATTTAATATCCATTAAACGATACTTTCATCACCTTCACTTCGTTCTCTAGTAAGCCTACAAGTAGTTTACTGTTTTTTCATCTTCTTACACAAGTATTTATTTCAATAAGTTTCAAGATCGATGTCTGCTTCGCATTTCGTCTTAATGAAGTTTCCAGCCACCCCTACCTTCTTCCGATCTGATGGTAGAGTGACCATAAATTAGAAGATTTCTCATGTTTTTTTGTTAGCGACTTCTAAAGCTTAGCCCGACAGCTTAACAGCTGTTCGGTTTAGCACGAAATATCAGAACCAATTTGTCAGCAAACAAAACATGGAATGGGTGAAGCGTGAAGAGTATTCGGTATAAATTTGACGGCTACGACAGGAAAAAGTGATTGGTGACCAGAGAGTTGTAGTCGAAATAAATGCCACTAGAGTCTATTACCGCCTTTGATTAATATTTTTTTTAAACGGAATACGATTTAATGTCGACAAATTGCATAGCCATTAGCTCACCAGGGAAACAGTGGAAGACTTCCGTCATTAAAATGCTTCTTCTCCCATAATTATCTGATCTCTTTGTCGGTTGCTATAATAAATCATCTTTGTTGTGTAAACAGGAAGTAAATTTGCGCCCCCTTTTAAAAATATACTATAAAATTTGAATCTGGCATTGGAACCCTACCAGTTCCACTTGTTACTGAGTCTTATCAAGCTGCTTTCCAAAGTTAATCGCCTCAAGGAAAGCAAACGCTTCCTTCACCTATATTTTTTTCCAAAAAAGTAAAAAAAGTTCATAAAAAATCGCGCCAATAAAATATATAAGATTGGACAAAGATTTTTAAAGAAAGTAATGATTTTTCCATACAACCTCGATTCTTCAAAAAATGAACTTGGGAATAATGTCATTGTGGTTAATTCAAGAAGGGGAAAAAGGGAGGAATTGAAGTGTTTCTGGGGCCTCTCGAATATCACGTATCTTCTCCAGAACTCGAATAGGATTGGGGGACTCACAAGTGCCTCTATCGGGAGTGTTTTCATAGAGACGACCTGTGAGGGTTTGCAAGGAGATGCAGTAGATGTATCTTGCACAATGATGCTGACTTCCACTACTCTCGGAAGAACAACTTATAAACGAAGACCCCAGTGCCAAGCAAATGGAAGATACATGTCCTGCTGGTTCATTCGCGTTGCTTTGTTGGGGTGATGATACCCCTGGGCCACTTTCAGTACTTGTGGCTAAAATCAAATTTCACAAATTCGATGAAATGTTTGCGTTAAAATCTTCTTTTGGTGCCTATCCAAACGTCAAAAAGTTAAATTCGGCCATTTTTAGCAATCACAGGACTACACATAGCCAAATGGCCTGTTTCCCTCTAATTCGTCAATTATAACTAATGCATTTTTAGCAAATTGGAGCATTTATTTATAGAAAATGCGCTATTTAAGCACAAAAAATTAATGATCGGAATTTCTTAATTCTATGGCGAATGGGGCTGAAAACATTTTCAAATGGAATTGAAACTTGTAAAATTAAATATTCCTCGTTCTTTTACATTTTTATTAAACCTTTATGCTCTTGTAAATCCGGAGGGGGGTGGGGTGGGGAGACAACTTATTACAGCAATTAGTTTTTAAAACACATCCAGGGAATCGAATTTTATGATTGGTAAGATATTAGCACGTTCACGCAAACGTACCGAAGTATATGAAAGTTAATCACATTGATATAGAGAGGTTAAAGATTTGCTAGCATATCATTGGCTGCATGATATTCGCAGAAATAACCGAAACATTCCTTAAAGTAAGTGGCAAAATACTAAGATTGGGCTGATAAATTCTTTACTTTCAGGCATGCCAAATCTCTGATTGCCACAATTTGGGAAAACCATGCCTCTTAAGACTAAAATTTGTGAACATGCACTGTGCAGATGTGCATTTTATTCTTCTATAAGAAATTAGCACAAAAATGCACAAACAATAGACTAGAATACCAATTGACAGTGATTCAATTGAACAGTTTTGAATCTTCAATTAACCTTAAATCTCTTTAGTAATACTGCTTCAGGAGTATTACCAAGTTAGTCTTAAAGAAATCCATCCAAAGTACCAGACAATTTTATACGACTATCAGAGTAAATTAATATTTATGAATCAGTAATCCATGTGCCTTTGCGAAAAGCAAAAGTCGAAATTGAGAAAATTTTGCCCCAGCGTTGAGTGAATGGAAACGGTAATATAATAGAGACGAAATTTGGGTTCGCTAGATAGATTTAACTGTTTTGTTTACATTGTTTGTCGGGTGAATAATCAATTAGAATAATTGCAGCACATTGATATGGATGTTAATGCGCATCTGTAAATGTATTTTTCTAATTATTATTCAATACGTTAATGTAGCTATTAATTGCTATTCTGCTTTGCCTATAGCAATGAAATCGCACTCACAATTCTCGCATTATTCGGGTCTGCGTTCCGTCACACTTCCATTTGATGCAATAATGATTTGTTTCCAATTATTTTTTAAAGTCAACTTACCAGAAATCGGCTTTTTACTTCGATTAGGACTGACATTTCTTGAAGGTCCAGGTGTTTGTAGAGTTTGATGCGCTTGTGGAAAATCGACACCTTGAATAGGAAGCCCTCTTGTGGGTTGACATAACCCCTCCGAGGGAACACTCTGATGCAATGCTTCTGAGCTCGATGCGAAATAGATATCATACTATAGTAAACAAGAAAGTGAATAGAAACGGACTTCGAAATTTGATAACGCTACGTATACAGCACTGAATTTACCTTATAAGAAAGGAGAAGACAATTAGGAACAGTCATAGTGTGAACAAGACTACCATTAATAAGAAGACGAAACTCAATCGCACTTTCTGTAAATGCTAGTATGTATGGTGGTGCCAGGACTAAAAATAGGCAAATGTTTGCTTACTGGTTATGCACCAATATTGTAGTTGAGGTAAAGAACCTACCTATCTGCCTCGGTTCGAAATTCCAAGAGAAATTGTAGTCTGTTGTGGCGGCAGTTTGAACTCGACTGCTCATGAGAGGCGATTTGGTGGTTGAGCCTGGTGAGTTGAAACCATCCGAAAATTGGTGTTCCAATCCTTCAAGTGACGAGCAAATGTTGAAAATATCAGAGTGATTATGGAATTCCATGGTTCGCTTTGTGATCCGTTGGAGATAACAGTTTCCTAGATAGTAGAAGGAAATAAGTTTTCCTAAAAAGTGTCAATATTAAGTGAATGTGAGCAGTAGCTCAAAAACAAATTGATAAACAAAAGTAACGTACCTGAGATTTACAATACGAGCAAATATGAATGAATTTCAGTAGTAACTTAGGAATCTCCATTTCAGCATTTGGAAGATTAATTAACCAGCAAGTGATTAGCTTAGTATTTTAAAACAGGTAAATTTAGACCTGGTTGAATCGAACAAAAATACCAATTATGAAGCTATTGCAAGACAAACTTTTATCATTTGAATTTAAGATATCACCATGGAAACTGATTCGGGTTCTTCAACTATCCTGTCACTTTTTCTGCAATTCACAATTCCCCCCTCAATATCTTCCACTAGCAATAGTTAATTCTCACATTCTTACTCCTTGGTAGGATATTATAGAAAAGGGGTTATGGATCATAGGGTTCATATCAGGGAGGTTAAAGGAAAAATTTACATTGTTCTACAAAGGAAGCAGAATGACTGATACCATGTTCTATAATTAACGTTCATGTCTAATCCCCTTTAAGCATTAATAGTGAAATAATGATGGAAATAGCTTGATGTAACCACAATATAGTTCTTTTTCAGATTAGTACTTTGTTTATTCAACAAAATATCGTTTCCGACCGTCAGCCATGAAACACGTGTTTGTCATTGAAAATTTCTGGCTGAAAGTTCCATTCGTACAGGGCAGAGCACAATTACTATCATGATTATAAGGCTTAAATAGCTGGATCTGTTGTGAAAATCGCACGTAGCAATTCGAATAGCTCAATCAACCGCGTCTCAAACAACTGATATGAGTAAAATTATAAAAGAAAAATGGTAAAATAAATGAGTGTACTAATTAGAGTCAAAGTATTGGGACTTTCATCGGGGAAAGAAAAGTTATGTTCCTCAATAATTGTGTTTAATTAAAAGAAATACAACTAGTGGAATAAAGAAGGCATCTTAAATCTGTCGACACATTACCTTTGTATACGATATCTGGATACCTAGGCGACTACAGTGACATGAACCTGACGAAAGTAGTCCAAACGTCAGATCCACTTTGAAGTTAGCCCATTGCATTTACGACCTCAATTTGCCTTCCCATCTTGTTCACATCTGCCAACTATCTCAGTTTGTTCATCCTCAACTGGAATTCTTAATCTGAGGAGTGGCCTCGTTTCGTTTAGTGAGCTAATTTAGCTAAGTCCTGGACTACTGTGATTTAAAGTCGGTGATCTATTAAAGGGCAATCACATCGATTGCATACTATGCCACACCATGTCAATTTGATAATCCCATTTATTCATTGGTAATATTAGTACTAAGTGCGTTACATTCCAATAACTGAAACCTTACTACACTGATGCATCATGTTTCCATCCTGAAGCACTACTGAACCACAGTCTATTCAACCAATTATGTGGCTTTATTGAATTCACCATTACTTAGTGCATTTATATAATCTATGTTCATCTGACAATAGGCAACTCTCCGAGCGGTATACCATTAATGCAGTTTCACTAGTGTGTATTCTGCATAATAAATTCCCTCTGTCGGTACTTTTATTGCATTCAGGCTTAGTACTTCATGCAGGCTTGTATTATGCAAATCTCCGAACTTCTGCCAAAGTGGATTGGTACGGTATGAATACTAAATTCCCCACCATTGAAGGTGTCTATGGGTTAAATATAAAATAAACGAAGAGTTCCATCTCAGATACACATCAATCTATAAAAATGGTGGTTTCTACCGGATCTCTCGATGAATAGTCATATTTTTATTAGCATGCATTAGAGCAATCTTATTTCATCTCGGGCAAAGGGGTATTTTGCATATGTTAGAATAGGCTCTGAAATGTTCTTAGGAATGAAGTTGAACCATTCCATGACCTATGCGAGTATTCTCAAGCCTTAAAATATTAATTAATTTAATATCTTCAGGTTACAATTTTTATAGTGCATTGATACCTCGGTTCTGAAACGATACTTTGTTAATGAGTTATTCCAGATTCTTACGATTAAAGCAAAGCAGAAGCTCTAAATCATCATCCGATCGTATCTCCACTACTGCCACGGCCTGACTCTTGACATTTTCCGTTCGGTAAAGATGTAGCGTCTCCCCAGTCCTCTCGTCCAACAAGTCGAATTGATTCCTGTAACCCGCACATATACGTCCACCCATGTTACTATCGAGAATGCTTAAAACTTGAACCGGTTCACTTGTAGGTACTTCCTATTTGTGCAAAAAAAGTAAAAGCAAAGATGGAGTGTAAGTTATAAAATTTGAAATAGACTGAATAAGACACTTACACGAACATAGACAAAACGAGCAGTTAGTTCAGAGTACGTGAACTGATTCCATGATGAAAGAGAACGACCGGTGATCTCCACCTGCCATTGATAGATCAGTAGTCGCTTTCCAACCGCGAACACCAGTCTCAGAGGACGTGTTGAGGAAGTACTAGTAGAGAAAATATGGCAACCTAAAATGAATTAATAGTATATTGAAGTTGACATCTTCTTAATTTATATAAGTAGCTGGGCAAGAACCTTTTGATCTATCGAGAGTATGTTTTTTCACTAATGCACGATCTATCACTTCTGTCAAAGGGAGATCACTCAATTGTAGCACGGAAATACGTGATTCTCGACCTATGTGAAAAGACAAAACGTGTAGATTTTTCAATCTTGCTTTAATGGGTAAAAATGTGTTCGTATTTGAGATATCAAGCAGTACCTTTATCGTAGCGAAGGATCATAACTCCAAAGGATTCCGCCACCTTGATCTGTTTCACATCTACACTCTTGTCAATAAGTAAGAGGGGTTGTTGATGCTCTAAAAGATAAATAACAGTAGTCTATTTCATCTTATTTTGATTGCCTCAAGATTTGATAGTAGTAGAACAGTGATATTTGCGTCAATGACTCAATAATTTAAGCAGTCAGGAAGCCACTGATACGTACCCAATAGGCAAACTCCCTACTTTGTAGTGAGTTTGGAACATGGCCAACGCAGCTGATTGATTCATTTTGCTTTTCTCCTCCACTCGCCCCTATCTCTTGATTTTTAACTTAACTCCGTTATCTAATGCCCACGCGTTTTGGAATTTTACTCTAGTAGTAAGACACAGAGCCAGGATTGACATCAATTCTTCCTTTCCCATTAAGAAAATTCAATTTTTTTTTCTTATCAAGTCTCATTAGATGGGGGTGTTAATAGCTCACACGGCTTTATCATCCTATTTCCTTGTTTCCTAACAGCTCACAATACGCTTCTTATTGCAAGGAAGAGTTGAATGGTTTTAAGATACCTCACTTCTACTGGTCATTTGGATTTCCATACCAAGTCGTATACCCGAATATCATAGCACCAGGACAACAGCATGCGTATTGTTTACGAATTTCAGTAACAGACATGTGTTTGCTCAAGATGAAATTGATTTTGAGATCACATGACGCGTGGAATTACACCTCACTGGGACTTTATGTGCGCACTTACAACCGACATGTCTGACTGATGGGGATATATTTGTAAAAACAATATTGCCTTTCTCAGTGTTTCTGCGAACTTGACGAAAAAAATTACTTGAGAATGCACATAAGGTCGAGATTAACAAATTTTTTGTTTACCTTCCAGAGCATAGATGCCACCATCGACACAAGCCAAAAGAACTTTGCCTACAAGGGTATGAAAGTATGTCCTTTTAGGAGGGAATTGATAACATACCAAAAAAAAGAATAAAAACAATAGACCACAGTCATTACCCCATGTGTCGCCACTGATAATATCACCATGCATTTTCATGTGAAGTCGCCTGGGTTGCCATGGCTAGGAATCACAAAGGATAGATAGTATGCGAATATGTGATGCAGGCAGATTAGGCATTATGGGAAATAAGAAACGTCAAAAGGTCCTGGGTTGTGACATTTAACTGCCGCATCACTTAAAAGAAAAGTGGGGAAATACGAAGGGCGAAGAATAATTATAGGGGGAAAAAAAACTTCGAACAAAACCAACATTTGCATTCATGTTCATTTCAAAGCACCAAAAGCTCAATTTGAAATGAACTTTTCTGGGTTTTTGGCGCTGCTAAGATAACTAGGGTCTACTGCTTCGACATAGTCACCACCAGATATCACTAACACACTGTAGACTCAGATTAGAGCACAATTAAAGACAAGATGCAGCCGAGCCTCAACATTAATCAAACAAAGAGAACTTATGGGAATATAAGTAGTCAACGAGGTGGCTAATTTTGCCCAAATTAGCGAGCTACGTAAGTGGTAACGTTTTTAAGCCGAGATAATTATTAACTCTCCAGGTGTGATGTAACGCGGATGTCCATAAGGATGATGAGTGACTTTGAGGGGCCCTACGAATTTAGATTATCCCGAGGTAGAACAACAAAGTGCAGCTATGATCTTTGTACTATCGAACCCCTATTAGGGCATTTGTAGCTATCTCTCCTCTGCAGCCTAATTAATAGCATAGAGTGTCACGCTATTTTCTATAACAAATTGAATATGATCGACTTTTCTTGATCAAAAAGTGGTCATTAAACGCTCTAAATTGAAGTTAAGTACTTACCGAATCTGCCTAGTAAATATTCAAAATTAAAAATATTTAGAAATCAGGTCAATCAGGGCTCTTTTGTCCCCTTCCAGCCACCATCTATACGACCTACTGGTAATTAATTTAATTTGCTCCACACAGTTAAAAAAAGAAAGCAAAGTTCTACCTGCAATGGTTAAAAAAGAACTGTTTCTAAATACAAAAGTTGGAGTAACAGTTATCTAATGGATTTACTATATGCAACCATCACCACAATAGATTGATAAACAATCTAATTGAAGGCTTTTGTCGTGTATGATATAAAATAAATTAACAGTTAAGTGACTTATGAGTATGTTAGTAATTTTTACACGAAATTGCTTAGAGCACAGTTAAAAAATTTAGTGCTGGTTTCCCTACTAGGAAATGTTATTAGATTAATTCATAAAAGCATATGCAAATCGAATTCTCACTGCCAATCGATCTATCAGAAAAGGAGGTAGTAATGTGTAATTACATGTAAAGACACTCTCTGTGGTTTACAGGAATAAACTAATCTGCCTCATTTTAAATCACATTCCACATTAAAATGGCAAACCTACGATTTGCTTGGATATTCCGGTTGTGATGCAGCTCGTTGGAGCATCGCCGCGTATAATTGTGTTCAGCTTCAACATCTAGGCAAGAATGATATATATAATACAGGAATATGTATGCCATTATATTTATGAAATAAAAAAATGAGATTACTTGACCAAATCGGATGAAGGCGTCATTTCGATTTTGATTTTTTGACGATGGAGAACTTTCTGTTGCGTCTTGAACTATTTCACTGAAAGCCCTTCGGTAGGGACCATTTGCCTGATGTATCGATCAGTGTTGTCAAGAAAAAAAATGAGTGTTAGCAGCTGGATCAATCGATTTTCCTTCAAGCATTTTTATTTATCCCAATTCGATTGGCTCGTTTAATCATCGAGCGCCATGCATGTAAGTTTATTTAGTGACATACACCCATTTGTCTATTAGCAGTTGAACCCCCTTATTGCTTATAGGTCACCAGTTAATGGGGTTCAGAAGTGATTCAATCGTGTCATTTTGCCTTATCTGTAAAGCAATTGTCACTAAAAAGCCAATTTTAAGTTAATTGCTACTCTAACCAGTGAGCTGGGTCGAATCCTTAAAACAATAGAGTTTCTTGATACATTTTGTTCCAATTTGGGCACATTATCGAGTTTTTTGAATTGATAAATATAAGTACAATTTCGTCAATTGTTATTCAAAAATACATCATTTGGCAATCAATTCTAATCTTAAAGGCCTATTTATAATAATGGTGCCAAAATTCCTCCATTGAAGACGACCTAAATTTTAAAGATATTTAAAAATGGGTTGAATAAGATCAAATATCTGGAGGAACTGTTTTCAACACTCTCCTAAGACATTTTTGTAAATCCCACGTCAACAGGCAACTAACACTCCAAGTCCATTTTTAGCTAACAGTTCAGTAGTACTAAGTTCAAATATTACGCAGGACAGGACAATTTTGAGGCTTAAGAAAAGTAAATGAATATTTATTTCAAGTGGCAAGCGTTTTGATAGTTATCATTAGTCCTTAAGCTGACTTCGGGCTTCATAGGGAGGAGGACGAACAACAAAGTGACAAAAAGTCGAGATGTAAAAGAGACAGACACCAAGGAAGAGAAAAAGGTGAGTTGAGTACTGTGGAAGGTGCCGAACGTGACATACAGTGGGAACATTGTAGTTTGAGGTGAGAAGTCAACTGCCCGTTAATAGACTTTTTGCCACTTGCGTATACATTGCCCAGGGTGCACCAGCGGGAGGTAAGTCTATCGCACACCCCAGTAAGTGAATATATTTAACATTGCAATTACATAATAGGATATGATTATTGGCTAAGAGTGAAGTCAGAATATTAGTTGTGGCCCAGGAGAGCTACACATCCAGGTTGTTATGCTCCTTTTTCCTTACTGCATATAGTTCAGTGTTTTAAGTTCTAAAACCCCTGGTTTAAAATACCTAAACGTGTTCTTAGGCTCTTGAATGAATTCAAATCACTTCGGTCATACGGTTTACAAAGGACAATAGTTCCCTCTTTTATGGAACATGTTTTTTACGGACATGTTACCCAGTGACCATAATAATTGAGATCCCGCGTAAATACAGAATATTTGGAATAACAGCATGCAGAACAGTCAGTGGTTCGCAGAAAGTGTTGAAAGCTTTCATCATGAGATCCGATACGCAATTCAAACTGACTCAACACACAGTATCTTCTCATTTTATTTTCCACTGCCATTTTTTCCAATTGACCAACTCTACTTGCTTCATCTCATATGCATTGGCTAATATGAGGAAAAAATTCGTGAAAAGAAGAAAAGATTTCCTGAGCTGTTATGATGAGAATTTTGCAATCTCTCAACCTTCTCTATGACCATGTCTAGCTACTTTTGAGTTAATTTATGGGTTTGGAGTGCAATGCATTTGCAGTCGGTTTAATCATCAGTGTTTGAAATCCAATACAATAAGGTGAAAATTAACTGATTTGGGGAGTAGATTCAACAATACAGTTACTTGATAAGGCTTATAGGCAGATGGGTTGAGTCACTGAGAGATTAATGCGAAGATGCAACAATGGATTAAAGTAAGGTATTGGGTCAGCTCAGGAAGGAAATAAATTCGCCCAAGTAAAATCCAGTTGAAGAAATGAGGAATGCTGTCTTTGAATTCTATCTAAATGACAAGATTTCTTCAATTCTTCCCGAGTATAGAAAAGCAGTACAAACTTCAAGAAATTTGGAGTATCGTGCAAAACGTGTTTCATCTCCATAAATATCAATGTTTGTGCATTTGGAAGAGTGTACAATTGAAAGGAATATATCCCCTATGTTTACCTAACTCTCATAGAAGGTTCCAAGCAACCTGAAAAAAAGTTATTTATATCATAGACAGCAAATGTAGATGAAAATAGGTCTGTGGAATGATTTGAAGTCGGTTAAAGTAACCCACAACAATTGGTCGAAGTGTGTACAGAAAAACGCAGCATTGACAATCATAATACAGTTCTAGTGTGACTAATTGATTTCTCACGATAAAATAGTCATATTTAAGCTTATAAATTAGGTTAACTATCCAGTTCATTCTTACACTTGCTTCTCATTTGCAGTTTGCCAATGTTGCATTCCCCAAAAGCCCTAACCCTCACCCCCCCCCCCTCCGGTTTCACAAAGTGAGACCACTACCTACTGCACCAATATTACTTTCGACTTATAAATAACATTAAACCTTATTTGCACCGAATCATCTCCAAATGTTTGATTTGCCTTACAGCGGCTTTTGAAATTGGCCACACTGCAAAATTTCACCCCATTTTCTGCATTCTTCCAATTTGTTCTATTCTTCGCTCATCCCCAGGTTTTTTGTCGGTATTGGCCTATGGGAAAACCTTAGACCTCTTTTGATGTCCTCATACATATTCGATTGTCACCCTTGACTACTGCCCTTGTGGTAATGATGCTCATATAGCCCGGAAAGTTTTCTCTGGCACGCGATGTGAGTTCTAAGCTAGAATCCCCCTAGAATCATCACTATGTGATTCATCCAATCTAAATGCAAGAGTAAGAATAGCATGACTATTATGCTTAGCTACTAATTGTCATCAATTAATTGGAAAGTTAAAGTAGACATTCAGATAAAGGATAAGAACGAATCTTACATTATTTTCAGCGGCGTACTTCTCTAAGATATTGTTTAATAGCATCTCCGATGTGCGTATCCGTTTCTGTGCGAATACGGGCGAGTGGAAAGCTGCCTTTTCTCCATTTATTACTAAAATGGAGAAGTGAAATAGCTGTGATATAACGCGACTTCTGAGACACTTTTGCGCATTACATATTTTCAATGTAAGCAATTAAGCATATTTTGGAATGGAGGCAATTAAACACAAAGCATGCATCATCTTATCCGTGGGCGTACAGTTCCCTATATCTCCAGATGGAGGTCAAGGTCCTTGTGCATGATAGCGTCTATCATCACTTCAATAGTTGACCTCTTCAGGGAGGTTGATCTGCATATTTCAACTATCTATTGGTTTCATTTCAATGCAGTTTGATCCTTTGTATATTTATAACGATGAAACATATTGAGGAAAGAAGTGCGTACAATTTTAAATTAGCGTCCCCAAGAACTCAACTTTATTTGAGTAAGACAGTGATGAGCCTTATTGACACCACCGTCAAACCAATCTAATCTAGGATTTGCAATTATTTACTCTTGAAAATTAGATAATAATGTCCAGAATATATCCAAACGAAGAAATGCTATTGAACAGGAGAAGCAAATGAAAGCAAAATTAGAATACACAGGTTTCAAGTATAGACCAATCTGTCAGAAATTGTATTAACTTATCAAAGACTGAATAAATTAAAATCAATTTATTTTTATACGAAGCGGTGGCTTATGGAACGTGAGTTGGGTTTAGTTGAGAAAGAGGGTGTTAGTTGTACTCTTTTTCCTGCCAACTTAAACAAGCTTTTTGTGTCCGTTGTGATCAGACGTAATCCACAATTAAACTTTGTAAGAATTTTTACTGCGCAATGAGTTATCTTTTTCCCCTAGCAGATTATTCTGAGAGCAGCTTAGATAAGCTAAAAAAGTTAAAAATAACCCACGTAATCGCAAAAATTTAAAATTAAGAGACTTTGAATTAAGTAGCAGAAAATTTGGAAATCTTGGTGAAAAATGACTTAAAGAAGGAAAATGATTCCATCTACCAATCCACAGGAGATCGACATGACCTTTTCTATGTTCTTTTTTAAAATTTAGATGTAGAGCCTTAGAAATTGACATTTCTTCACCCAAACCTATTCGATTTCTACTTGAATTAAACGATACTTAGATGGTATTCTTTTCCGATGAAACTAGTTCATTTGGGGAAGAAAAAATTGATTATATGAATATTTATACTTAATATAATTCTCGATACTATCTGATGACATTTAATAATAATAATTAATCAAATTTAAACAAGTACTTTAACATTAACTCAAGCATGACCTAAAAAATTCAGCAATTATAGAGAACGGAAAAACTAACACGACTTTTGAAAATTTTCATTCAAGTGTGGAGATGACATTTTCCAACAATAAGTACACACTAGCATTCTTTATGAATTTGTTTTCAATCGATAAAAATGTTCAACGTGAAACTCATTCATAACAAGGGGATATGGACAATACATTTCTGATAGATTTTGCGAAGGAATTTCATATAAAAGCCAAAAATGCACTTTCTATTACACCTAAGGTGCTAGAAATAAGGAAAAATTAAGATACAGAAACAAATTTATGGCAATAGTAATAATTACCCCGTTAGTTAGGAAAGGGGCAAACCAACTTTCGTCTTAAGTTAGACGATGACAACATTGAGTCTCTTCAATGAGAATTACAAATTCCCGCAGCTCCATACTTCACTTCTAAGATGGGCCACTGAG
Source organism: Rodentolepis nana (assembly GCA_900617975.1). Taxonomy (NCBI): domain Eukaryota; kingdom Metazoa; phylum Platyhelminthes; class Cestoda; order Cyclophyllidea; family Hymenolepididae; genus Rodentolepis; species Rodentolepis nana. Next base: position 2,555 of record UZAE01000106.1, on the reverse strand, counting down.
AGGGCACTGAACCCGCGAATGAGTATGTTAGCCAAAACCTACTTGAGCCTATTCAGGTTGTTCTTTTACTTTGCTCAACGAAGTATGCAGTGATATCGTCGAACATCACACTATTAAACGTTTCGCATTATCTGTACACTACCACTCGACTTTTCTAGATGTTTCACAAACGCTGCAATGAAACACCGGGGTAGAGCAAGGAAAATTTACTGAGGTATTGGTTTTCACAAATTTGGGAATTCAAATGTCACAAGATTATGTCTAATTATCAGAAGAAAATTTGGGTAAAAAAAGGCAAGAGAATATTCACCAATTTGGACGCCGAGTGTTGAGCCATAGGAAGAACGAAGTAGATAAGGACAAAGACTTGCTAGATTCACTTGACAAACTAAGATAACAGCTAGTTAATAGCAAGGTCGTTATCTCTTCATAAATTACTTTCTAAACTTACCTCAACTCCACCGTGACCCTAAATTCCCCTTAGTGGTCAGCCTATCTTCTCAATTTGTCCAATTTAATTGATTACCCGATCAATTTCCCCCCACCATAATTTGAATTGAAATGCGAAAACAGCCAAGCGTAAATGTGGTAAGTGGAAATCTCCATCAAAGCTGATGGAGATATTGTAAGTACCGGTAGGATTCAAGGTAACGACAAGCATTACTGATTTAATTTGACAACCGGATGATTCGTGAATTCTCCATGATTCATTTTTCTTTACATAAATATTACAATTTTATGAATCAAAATCTAGTTATTCTGCATTCTTTGCCTCTCCAACCATCCCTAAAAGCACTAATCAAGCTCTGCCAGCCTCTATAATAATGGGCCTGCATAAGACGTTGTAGTCAATGGAGCCACTGAGAAAGGAAGTTATAGACGATGAGAATCTTTCTCGTAGTCAAAATTTAATCTTTATATCCTGAGGGAAAGTACACTAAGGTGGTTTTCTTTGTCTCGATTGGTAATAAATATCCATATTCCAATCTTGTAGTATAAAGATAAGGCTAACAAACTACCCTCTAAATGATTAGCCTAGAAAATAACTATCAAGTATCTTCCTAATACAAACTGAATATTATTCTTAAGTATGAAATATTTGCTATATTTACTCATTTAACTTTTAGTCTTCTTTAATGAAAAAAACCAATATGACATTTTTTGGCGAATTCTTGAAAAGTAACAAGAAAGCACCAACGTATGCTTCTCAAACGTGTTTCGAACTACCTAGCTTAGATCTAAATATATAACCGTGTGTATTAAATCAATCGAATACTCTTATCGTTTGCCTTTAGCATGCTAGGGTAATACGTCTAGTGAACTCAGCAAAAGTGATTGTGTAGTGGACACTGTACCATCCCAACATGGTTAAACACTGCGCGTATTTCATATCCAAAATTTAAACAAATTGCTCACGGAGCAAACGTATACTCCTGTGCTTACTGAACTCTGTTAGTTTTAGACCTAGACCAAATCTTCAGCGCCCTAAATTATGTGGAATTAGTTTCATTATCCATCCATCGAATATTAATCTTCAAGTCTTGACATTAGCTCAACCATCCACTATAACCTATATCAATTTTATGCATGTTTGCTTAACAATTAACGCTTGTCTCAAATCTATGGTTAACCATTTAGTAGCTAAACATATATATTTCTAAATAGGGCATCAAAACGTCAGCTATCTTACATTTTACAAGCAGGAAATGACGTAATTCTTCATGATCCGTGAATTCTCGAGAAGTGGGTATTGTCGGACCGAAGTATGGAACGGATTCCTCCGAGAATACTGACAACCTACAACATGAACGTGTAGAATTCAACGTTATAATAATGGCATTTTGCATGTTTCTCACCTATAGGCATCCGTAATATTATTGTACGTGACAACTGCAAAGATATCTGAAATAATTGAGAGGAATTAAGGAAAGATAAGCGATTTAACTTAGTTCGATTTTGAAAATAATCCTTTGCCATTTTGACTCAAGAACTTACCTAATCATAATAATAGGCTCTTTCAAATGGTCCTAAATTTCGACAAAAGTCAATGTAATTATCGACCTCAACTATGTTCTGTGTTAATTTGAAATTAAAACACTCTATAAGTGTGAAGAATTTGGGGAATTATAGAGAATAGATAATGATTTTTGCCAGAGATAAAAAGTACTGTATCTTGATTACAGGCATTATGACTTTCGGAAGAATCAAAATTATGGCGATGAAATATATGATGTTATTTTGATTAAGACTCATATTGATATAGCATACTAAATAGAACCAAAATATTTCCAATATTTTGAAATGTTATTCCAGGAACGGGGTGTGCGATAGACTTGCCTCCATGTGGAGCACCCTGGGCAACGTATACTCATACGGCAAAAAAGTCCATTAATCGGCTGGCAACGTATACTCATACGGCAAAAAAGGTCTATTAACCGGTAGTTGACTTCTGACTTCAAACTACAATGGCCCAACTGTATGCCATGGTCTAACACTTCTACGGTACTCATCCTACCTTTTCTCTGCCTTGTGTCTGTCTATTTTACATCTGTAAA
>UZAE01000105.1:0-37419 GCA_900617975.1 Rodentolepis nana | reverse complement strand
TTTTTTTTTTTTATATATATATATATATATATATATATATATGAACATCAGAGATTTTAAGTTAATTTTATAAGGCGAATGGCGATTTGCAAAAGTCTGTTCCTTAGCAGACCAATACTATAGTTCTTCAAATGGAACCCCTAGAGGATAAATTTTTTAAACTTGGGAATTATTATTATAGTGTTATAAGGTTACAGTCTAGATGTGCGCGAGTTCCTGATTGGATTTAGGATGACATTTATGCCATATTTCTACATTTGTTACTCCTTGAACTGTATACTGGTGCTTGTATTGTACTAACACGCCCTTGCCCCTAAATTAATGCCACAATATCGTTTTCACAATTAATTTTTGATGATCTTGCTAAATTGTTTTGTTAGCACGCAACGAAGCATTCATCTTAAAATTAATTAGGACAGAATCATTCCTTAAAAAAAGGACCTTCCACATCATATGCTTAATTACAAAGTATGCCTCCTAATCTAGTCGGTTAAAAGGATTCATCTAGCGGAATATTCAGAAATGCGCTGCATGATAATGTATTCGCCACTTTTAGCCCAAAAGTAAATCGTTTGCAGAATGGATTAGCCTACTTTTACAAAGTTTGCATTTTTAATGTATTTCAGGTGAGGTGAGCCGCGTTCAAATTGAGCACGATAATTCAGGCAGTTCACCTGACTGGTTTGTTAAAAGCATCACTGTTAAGGAGGTTAATGGGGAGAAAAGCTGGAATTTCCCTTGCAACTCATGGATCTCCCTAACTCAAGGAGGATTGAGAAAGGAACTGAGTGCAGAATAAGCCAGTTAACTCCTCACAAATTATTCGCCTATTTCCGAGGTTATTTCTGGCCATTTTACAAAGCATTACTCCAGTTTCGATATTTGCCAGATGGGTAGTGCTTATGATTTATCTCTTTGTAATTTTCATAAATTAAACATTAATTTTTGAAATGCATATAGTTAACTTTGGGAGTTTGCTCTTTCAATTTAATTTCATTGCTTAAAATTATATTTTATCATAAAAATATATGCTATAATGCATAACTAGAGGGCGAAACCAATCGAGTACTGCATAACGGAATTCGCTCTCTATTTTTATAAATTGTATAGTTTTTTGTAGAATATTTTATTTAGTCTAAGCGGTTTCATTGTCTATTGTTTTTTCATTTCATATTTTAACAAACAAATATTGTCAGTTAACTGTTCTCAATTTGAGCTCACTTTAGGAAACTAATATTGATTAGAACCATTTAATCTCTTGATTGACTTAATCAAAGCACTCACACCAGTGTAATAATTTTACCCCTATATAGGCTGATACAAAGTAAGGCAACAGTTTGCGACAACTAAAGTTTCGATTCAATTTCTAAAAATGGGATTGATTAATGCTTTAATTTTTTGTGAACCGATTGAGCAGGCGAATTAACCAACCACAGCCAAGTAAACTTCGATGATCAAAACAATGAAGAAGTATAGATTCAAATTTAAACTATCAACTTTCTAAGCCAGTTCTATATCCCTGTATCCGAATAAAAATAAACACAATTTGAAAAATGAAAAAATAATTAGCACAATTTAAATGTCTAGTCACATTAATTTAAACAAGTGACTCCATATCTAACGTTTCATTCAAAAAATGATCAGAAATTTAATGCAAGGATAAAGGTGGCCAACACACAAGTTCCGTATCTTGATGCGAAAGTGGTTCAGAGACGAAATAATGCTTTTTAAAGTGCTTAATAATGTAGGCAAGGCCAATTAAAACTGTTGTGCATAAAAGTAGGACAGAATCTTCACTTCTAACAGCTCACTCTAGTTTCAATCAATAACCGAATTTGATTCAAAGTTAACATTTATACCAAATTGCGAGCGTTTTGATAGTTATCATTAGCCCTTTAGTTAACTTCAGGCTTCACAGAGGGGAGGGAACATCAAAGTTAAAAAAATGTTGATAGGGTGGGGGAGGAACAGAAGAGTGTTTCAAAAATGTAAAAGAGACAGCCAAAAAGGTAGAAAAAAGTTGAAGTAAGTACTGTGGAAGTAGTCGAATATAACATACAATGGGGTGATGGCGTACTGTGGAAGTAGTCGAATATAACATACAATGGGGTGATGGTAGTTTAAAGTGATAAGTCAACTGTCGGTTAATAGACCTTTCTGCCGTATGAGTTTATGCTGTCCAGGGTGCACCACGTGAAGGTAAGTCCATCGCACACCCCGGGTCAGATTTAACTTGTGTTAACGTATTTCATCAGAATTAAATATTTGAGACAGCTTTGATCTTTTTAATTCAGAAGCTGTGCAGGATATACTTTTTCTCAAACTGTATTATATATTGATTTTGGGTTGTTTAAACATGTCTCAGTCCATTTTATCGCCTCTGTACTTTTAGCACATTGGGTTATTAGGATAACAAGATGAGGATAATACCGGCAATTGCTCAAACGAGCTATAAGCAAAACAACTTCTGCTCTTACCCAATGGGTTTATGTTGAGCGAAATTGCAGAAATGGAGTAGCGTTGTAAAAGTGGTGGAAGTGTAGAACATATATTCTGCAACTTGAGCTAGTTTTCTGATTACAATTTGAATTAGAATAGCTTAATGACCCCGTTTGTGGAATAAATTATCTGCTATGTAGAAAAATGGGTACTTTATTGGAAGGCCCGCAGACTCATCTCCTCAACACGCAATTTAAAACTCCAACATGTATATTCGATTTGGCTTTCAATAGCACCCCAGTGTAAGACTCCTGTATAAATATTAATTACCTATATCGAATTCATCGATGGGATATTTGACCAACCTGTACGACAATTGTCCCTTCTTGCCGTGACACGACTTACCCATTATTTAGTTATATCCCGTTTAATGTGGATTCGATACGCAGGACAAGCTACTTCCAACTATAAGAGTCCTTTATTGTTTTGCTTTATAAACCTCTGCGTGTTCGTCAAATCACTTCGACTTTCCTTTGACATTTATTCAGAACACTCATATTTTCTTCTTTCTGTTTCTTATTCTTTCAAATTCCTAAATCGTAAGTGATTTATTTATTATTGGAAATTAACTTCAATCTATCAAAATTTTACTTCACATCTCTTGACACGACAGCTTGGCACTTGGCGCTGTCAACTTGTATACATTTAGCAGTAAGATCAACTTTGAAAAAAAATTTTTAGCGTGCATATCCAGAATTGGTTGATTTACTGTTCAGATAGCGATTTTACATGTGAACTATAAACAGTAGTATTCACTGGCTCAAGTAAAAATAAGATTTATTTTTAATTGTTTAACTTTTCGGAAAGAACAATCAGTTAAGTTATTCCATCAACGTTATGCAGACAGTAAGCAACATCAGTCAAGAATAAGGAATCATAGAAAGGAATAATTTTAGTGCATCAAATTAAATTATTACCATCTGCAAACACGATCCCAACTTTGATGGAATTGTTCAGCTGAACAAAGCATACATTCTAATTCAATAATTTAGAGATGTATTTAATTTTTTGCAATTTATAACAAAAACGTTCTGAATAGTTTAGAACCTGCATACATATTTCCTTAAATAACAAAATATTCTTAACGAAATCGAAAAAAAAGATGTTAGAGCTCTAAATTCGAACAGTTTTTATGTTTTAGGGGCCGCGTCACCAAAAGTGAATGGTTTTTATGGTACACAAACAATTATTTAAATTATACGAAATTCAAATTAATATGATGCAAAAGATGACGGCAATCGACGCTTCTTCTTTTCAAGGATCAAATCTTGGTTAGATGATTAAATGCTTTGATTTTAGGGGAAGATGGTGAAGTCTTAAGCACATTATTTTAGCACCCATGATCCGATAAATCGTATGCGCGCTAGAACGTTCTGAGAAAAGTGGTCATGCTTGCGGAAACCTCTAATCCAATCAACAATCGAATTCATGCAACATTACATAAGCTAGGCTATATTTTATAACTTAAAGGTTTTCAGTTTATCCAACCAAGCCAATAAGCGCTTTCCAATTGATACTTATGTTTTTCGATACTTTTAACTCAACATACTCAAGGTATGAAGTTATTTGGAGGCAAAATTTAAGTCAAGCATCATTCTAAGTAAATGCCATGGTTTGCCATTATTTGAATAAATCAAAAATATGCGATGTATTCGAAAGCCTAAATTCACAAGCTCCATTCTATCTTCAGACGGTTATTTAATTTTTGTCATGAGCGATGGAATATGTTTAGTATAACCTCCCAATTTAACTATTTCTAAGGTCATATTTAAATATTGCAAATGATGGTGTGTGCGATAGACTTACCTCCACATGGTGACCCTGGGCAACGTATACTCGTGCGGCAAAAAAGTCAATAAACTAGCGGTTGACTTCTGACTTCAAACCACCATGACCCGACTGTATGTCATACTTGACCCCTTCTACAGTACTCGTCTTACCTTTTATCTGCCTTTGTGTCTGCCTGACTCTCTTCCATCTGTTAATCATTATTCTATCCTCCCTTTAAGCCATTGTCACTTTAATGTTCCTCCTCCCCTCTGTGAAGCCTGAAGCCAACAAATGGACTAATGATAACTTTCAAAACGCCTGCCATTTGAAGTAAATAAATATTTTAAATGAAAGTGCACTGAAATTAGGTATTGGGCTGTAATAATTTCTGTTGGTCTATAAGCTCTACGTGCTAGGCCATTTTCCTTCATGTTCTGAAAGCTGCAGTTAGTTGTAAATAAAGACTTACGCAAATGTAAGTTGTCTGGTTTTGATGCATGTGGCTGTGTAAAATTCGTAATCTAATCCTAAATGTCCCTTTTGAAAGCAATCTTTTGGTGATAAAGTAAGTCGGCAAAAAATTGTTGCATTTAGAATTTGAAATAAAAGCATACTTAAAACGTCCATTCTATCAGTGATAAATAGAACAATAGTTGAAAAATTGTCTTCTGATAATTTATTGATGCCAAAACCCTACTGTAATTTAATGGTTGGTAGTAAATTAATCATACCAAATAAAAATCATGGTTTTAAGGATCTAGTAACATTTAAAAAATTATTATCACGCCATGGAATTCAGAATCTTATTACAATGTCTGATATTTGTCTAGTAGGGGATAAAACACAAACAAAATGAGAATAACTTCAAATACTTGATCCCGAGAACCACTATCTAGCGTAGCTTCCACCTCGATGCTCGAATATTCCCAGATTAAGCTTGACAGAATGATTCAAAATACATATTCCCAGAAGTCCTTAAGAGCAACCATCGCCATTCGCATATAAGATTATTCTGAAATCATAATTTTCAAATCAATATATTTCAATTGGAACATTTTACATCCGCACCAAAAAATGTTATTTAATCAAATCCGATATTTATAATAATCGATTGATATAATGATGATTGAGGGGCGCAAAGTTTCCCATGACATTTTTCTCAGAAAATATTAGTTAATCAAAAGTAACAACTTTAATTTTATAAAATATGAAATCATTTTAAAAATGTGATACAAACCTTTTGTCAACAATTTGGGCACATTCAAAGTGTTAACTTTGAGTATGAGGTTTCTGTAAGAAGCGGTCAAGATTCGAAAAGTTGTTGAACGTCTAAGTAGTTCTGATCCTAGATGATTGGATGGTTCGCGATGTCTCATGCTATTTTGAAATAGAAAAGGAGATCACGAGAACAGTTCGATTTATAGATTAAATTGACCTAAATAAAATAAGGTAGATAAAGACCTTACACAGGCTCACTCGAAGTAACCACCATTACTGTATGTAGCAACTTAAATCCACAAAGGCCCCTACTATGCTCCAGAACCAAAAGTGAGGTGTTTATATGTTTCCTCTAAGAAGAGTTCCAAAAATGTCTTTAGTTTATCAATTAATTGTCATTTCTGTTCATTGGGTTAATAAATTTGTGATCATTAAGTGACTTTACAGTTCTTTGGCCAAAAATGAATTTGGATCGGCGGCGTTAACAGTCGGTCAACAGAAATTTTCGGATTTTCACGGAGATGCAGCAGGAATAGCAATAATGACACTATCTCATCTTACATGACCAATTAATAGCTATGTTCAATAATTATCTGTGGCTTAAACACTAGTGAGACAACTTAATTCAATTTCATTTGAAAAAAAACGCAGAGGTGGGTATCGCCTCCCATCACAACAAATTTATCTGAATACCGTGGCATTTAATGTAACTTTAGTTAGAAAAACATAATAAGTGTTCCCTGGACGTAAGCGAGATGAACTATCTGTTATTCTGCGTTTTCAAACTTGTAAGAACCAGATCCCATACTTTGTTTAGAGGGTTCTCCCCCTTTGTCAGATCATTTTTGTGGCATTTTTATGATTAGTTGGCTTTTGCGACGCTTGTATGAGCTTTTTGTATAAAAAGTTTTCATTAAATGCAGAACGCATTCAAATATGGAAAATTTGGCTGACCGCTGTGACAAGTCTCAAATTTGAATCCAGGGCACTCAAACACTATATTCTACATCAGAATTTTGATAACAATATGGGCCAGCATAATCGCAATAGAATAATGGCTACATTCTTATTCTCTAGTTTTTACCTTAGTCATTTCACAGTGTTGCCGAAATTTCTCTGTTTTGATGTGCGATGTGAGTCCTCGTGATACAAGCATCACTCTCCTACTGTTAAGGTAAGTTAGGGTTATTAATTCACTGTGGCATCGATATTGAAGGATGCGTCTCAAGCATGGACACCTTTAAGGTCAATCAATAACATATATATTTTGTGGAATCAAAGGCCATTCACATTTCCGAAGAAATCCCATCTGCCCTAAAAGAAACTTGATTTTATGAATTCAGGTCACATAGCACCCTTTGTTTGATTAAAAATCTCCCTGGGGCACGAGAACTTTCGACAGTCTAAGCAACTCAGAACTAGTTCATACGCTATGGAACTATAACTGCATCCATTTGAGAAGGGTGCTAGGGATGTCACCTTGAGGTAACCTTAATAATTGTTATTATGACAGCAAAAAAACTATAATCGTTTGCTGATTCTCAGGAGACCAACACTTTACGATCTATTTGATGACACTCAGGAGGACCAAGTTGCATTTCCTAACGTGTCATTAACAGCGTTTATTGCCTTTCAATATTTTCTGTGCCAAGAAGCAAACCATTTATGTTGACTCCAAATAGGATTAATCTTGGAGCCTAACACTGCTATTCAATTCATAATAGTACACGGCCATAATGCGTCTTGACTAGATATCTCAATAGTTGGTTTAAACCAGTTGAACAAATGAGAGCTGTAAGCAAGGTGTCTGGAAATCAGAATCCTCATATCATTATGAATTAATTAAAAGCGATCGATTGCATTAAAACATTGAAATACCTTTACCTTAATCAGCCAGTGCTAATAAAATATTAGATCCTTGGCTTATTCTTCCAATAGTTATCGAATCAAGTACTTTCCGTTTGTTATTTGACAAGATTTAGCAGAAAAAATTGTATTTCCTGTTATAAGCATTTAAATATAAACAATGCCAAATAAATACGTATTATTTAAGTGTTAAAGAAGTTGTATGATGCTGCTAATAAGGAAAATCGAGTGCCGTTGAGCCTCTCAGTTATTAAGACTAGACTGTTCGGCGAATGTTGTTATCTGAGCCAACTAGCAAATCACCGATTGCAACTGACCCCCTCCTACTTCTTATCGCAGCGAAAGAATTTTTTTAAAGAAAGAAATAGTTGTCTGAGGAATAGCTAAGGAATAAAACGTGCTACAGCAAATATGGTATATCCTTTTAGGAGGTGAGTATATCTATACCTTAAATTGGCAAATTATTTACACTTGTAGGTGAAATGTAATCATTTAGATATATATCTCGCGCTACATTTATTTGGCACATGGTTACCGTTTGAATCTTTAGTAATTTCAAATCTCTTTCCAATTATTTTTACAATCTATAATTTTCCGCTCTTTATATTAAACATTTCACATTTTCAGAATAATTCAAAGTTTAACACCTAATTTCTACATACCTTTGCATTAATAAGGTTTTTTTAAAAAAATCTCCATCGATAAGAGTTAGTGAATGGAGTTAAGCAGAACGAGCTGCTGTTGGTAATTTCAAAATTGCTAAATAATGTTAATCAATTTACACATTTATAGTACAGAGGTACTATTGCCAATACGTGCTACTACTGTCATCACTCATATAAGTAGACAAATGAAATCAAGTTGAAGGTCCTAGTTTTATCATCTGAATTCCAAACCAATCTTTCAAAACATTTTTTTGCTACGAAATTCATAGACTATTGCTTATTTTGGTGTTAGAAATTATTCCTTGTTTTCTGTTTAAGCATATTATTGAGTAGTTTGCTATCAATTACTGAGATATTCTCGTCAAATTTAATGTTTTTTTTCGAATGGAAATAGAAATTTAATATTACACTTAGATTACTGTTAACAAATTGCTAGCTGAACAAAAAGTTTCTTTCCAAAAGGCTAAGACAATCGATATATTTTTGAAGAGTATTAGTCGCATACTATTTTTAATAACCCCAAAGTGATTGCTGTAATTCTACACTTTAACAGGATTTGCAAACTAGTTGCGCACTAATACGTGTTAAGAAGCAAGGACTAATGCAGTGATTAGCAAGAAATTTACCAATATTTCACCAATAAAGGGGTTGATGTAAGGAATTGATTATGGAAAGCCGCAAAAGTTAGGCTTTATTGCACCCAACTGCTTATCTGCCATGACCTACATACTTATTGGAAATGAGCCGAAAAAACAATCCTTTCTGAGCGCTTGCGGTAGAGGTAATGTCATCGATAGACGAAAAGAGGACAGACATAGTTAAAAAATGGGGTGTGCGGTAGACTTACCTCCACATGGTGCACCCTGGGCAACATATACTCATGCGACAAAAAAGTGCATTAACTGGCAATTGACTTCTGACTTCAAACTACCATCACCTCACTGTATATCATATTCGTCCACTTCCGCAGTACTCATCTCACCTTTCTCTGCCTTTGTGCCTCTCTGTCTCTTTTACATCTTTGAATCTCTCTTCCGCTCCCCCTCTCGAATTTTTCCCACTTTGATATTCCTTCCCCTCTGTGAAGCCCGAAGTCAACTAAAGGGCTACTTCCTTCCCCTCTGTGAAGCCCGAAGTCAACTAAAGGGCTATTGATAACTTTCAAATCGCCTGTCATTTCATATAAATAAATATTTCAAAAAAAAATGCCAAAAATAATTTGGTTTGGCCAATTTAAAGTTAATTTCAGTTGACTTTTGCCAAATAGTTCCCTCACGTCACGAGAAGAAATAGGTCATAGTGAATTGCAATTAAAAAGCATTTGCATGAAATAAGTAAGATGGACTCAATTTATTATAGTAATTGAAGAACATGGTTCTAATACTTTAAATTAATTATTTGTTGGAAATATATTTACCAAGAATTTTAATATATGCTGGAACTGTAATGGTATATTAAAATAAATTCGTCACAAACTTCCGTGGGCAATGATTTAGGATTAGACGCCGTTGCGCCAGAGGCTTTCCCTTGGGAATGAAAATAACTCCAAATATAAAATAGACCACTTAAATTTTTAATCATCAAACAGGGATAAAAATAACTAGCTAATCTTGACATTGGTCAATGCGAAAAAGTCACCAGTTTGTTCTATTTCCTCACAAGTTTCAAATTTAAACTTCTTTTACCATCAAACTTGAATTACCTTCTACTATTGTATTACAATTCTGGTCTGCCAGTTTCAGCTATCTGTTGAAACAATCGAAATTAACCGCAGAAAACACATGGATCTTCTTGTCTTATCTGATCTGCTACAAAGTGTTGACATGAATGAAAGGTGGGTTTCAATTAAGGGCAATTGAAATTGATCCTTTCAATGTTTGGCAAGGGCCTGACAGATTTATGGCGCTTGTTTAGACTTCATATACATTATCTGAAACAAATTTTTATATATTTTCAGCCTCTTTATAAATCAATTTTCCATTGGGTGAATTTCAGCAGGGCTTTGCAAACAAATTCAAAGTTAGAGTGAATTGTTTTTTTACCCTGCTAACGTGTAAATTGGCGAAAAAACAGAGGAAAATTGATTAAAATTAAACGGGGGCGTTTAAAACGCTAGTTATAGGCATTTGCTCCACAACATGAGCAGATTAAGCAACTTTTTATTATATGCTAAAACTTTGAATTGTTTTTCCACTTCTAACTCAAGTGATCTCTTCTAAGCAACTTCTCATAAGCATCCTGATAACTTGGGTGATACGGGTAGTGTTCAAGAGCAACAAATTAAACTGGAATAAAGTCTATTCTTTGACAACACTGAGCAGCTAACAATACTGTTTCTTCTACTACAGGTGTTATTGCATTTACTCGATAAATGTAATTCATATAAAGGAAAGTACTAACTTTCTCGATCGATAAATTCAATTTTTTGTGGATATTAATTTCTAAAATTATCACGTATCACAATTGTATCCATGGTCTTGGTATCAAAGAAATGTTAGTTAGAGTAGAATATACTATTTTCTAAATTGTTTGATCATGCTCTAAAACTCCGGTATCCAGTGAAATAAGTTTTTGCATTTTTGCGATTGAAAAACGTCTGTAGCTTCCCATAGTATAGTATAAATAGTGAGTAGCTGAGCATTAAACAGATTAATAAATGCCCTCCTTACCACATTTTCATATCTTATAAAACGGGGTTTGCGATAGACTTACATCTACGTGGTGCAGCCTGGGCAACGTATACTCATACGGCAAAAAGTCTATTAACCGGCAGTTGACTTCTAACTTCAAATTACAATGACCCTACCGTATATCGTATTCGACCGCTTCTACAGTAGTCATTTTACCTTTTCTATGCCTTTGTGTCTGTTTGTCTCTTTTACATCTGTGAATCATTATTCTTTCCCCTCTCTACACTTTTTGTCACATTGTTGTTCCGTCCCCCTGTGAAGCCCGAAGTCAACCAAAGGGCTAATAATAGCTATCAAAACGGCTGCCATTTGAAACAAATAAATAAATATCTTATTAAACACCATTAATTTGTAAAATATCAGTTCACGATGAGTCTAATAGCTATTGGCCGTATTTCAGGATTCCCGAGTGTCTCTATTTGGATTCTACAGTTGTTTCAGTGATCTGAAAATAAAATTTCCCTTGTAATTCGAGGTAGACGCTACCACCTTTAGCCAAGCCAATTCCCAAAATGCGCATAAAAATGATGAATCAGGCAAACCTAATTCGTAGAAGCACTGAAAAATCCCAGAAATTCAATATGCCTAGGGAACATTCACTTCAAGCCGTAATAATTCAAACGAGGTCGTATAAAGACAGAAAGAAGTTAATTACCCAAGCATATTTAATAATGAATCTTCCCACGAAAGGAATGCCGCAAAGGTTTGCGTGTTGGCCTGCAAAATCGAAGATTAGTAATATGCTGCCAATCGGTGTGCACCCGAATGAACAGAATGGCTAAATTTACCAATTAAATGCAGACACAGTGGCTGATAGAATCTGGATTTCTTAAGAAAACTTTCGAAAATGTTATGAATCTATTTATTAAAAAAGATTTAAAAAGTTTCATTAAAAACGCATTCAAGCACGGAAAGAGGCTAAGCCCTTTTCGCTTAAAATAAGCATCAAGAAGTGTTTCTTCCAAAAACGGCTCATAAATGGAAGTTTTATTTTACAAGCACAAGGGCATTATATAGATTAAATTTCCGACTCATTGTTTAGCTTCTTTGCTTCAACATTGTTGCCTTTCTCTCGGTAGGCAGTTTAACTTCCTTTAATCTGATTTTTGCAGGTTTCTTTAATTTTTATGAAATTCCATTACTTGCGCTTCAAAAAAGTTCATTGAAATACCTTTGAATGAGAGGAATATATTATGCAAATAACCTTTAGACTGAGAGTTGAAGAGTTTCTCTGCCACTCTGTGTTTTCGGCCATTATCTAATTATAAGAGAGTGCTTTCTGACAATAACACATTGATTTAACCTCGATATAACCCATTTACCACTATTTGAATTGCATTTACCCCGAATTTTCTTTGTTCTATCATTCATTTATTTGTGTCTCAAACGCGCGGATCTTATCGAGCTATTTATCTTCTCACCATGTATTCTTAAGAAGATCATGACTTCTAAATGTCCACCTCTAATCTAACTTAATCCAGCTCTTTGAATAGCTTTATTTATGGTTGAGAGTAAATTTATATAAAATTACATTTCTTTGCTCACGCTTCAATAAAATTCTTAATTGATTTTGCTTTTAATAAAAGATCAATGACTGCGTATATTTACTGACCCATAAGTAGGAACAAAGGACTATTATCGTTCAATGTTATTATTATTATTATTTATTATTCTTTTAATTTTTTATATCTTTTATCTAATCGTTTTACTTAAATGGTAAAATTTGATATAAAAGTTCCCTTTATAATTCCCAATTAAGTGTAAACGATGAAACTTGGCTTCACTCAAGGCTGTTCGTCATATTGGAGTAAGTGAAGGGCTAGTTGACAATAGCTTAGCGAAATTTTGAAGGGACTTCAAAAATTATCAATGAAATCGTTCTAAAAATTTATGACTAAGTGATATCAATTTGAGCGAAGCGTTATTAATGTAGTGCAAGATTACTTTTAAAACTCGTGATATTTTGAATGCGACGAGAATGGCAAATACCTAAATACTCATTAATGAAACAAAACCCAGGTTTTTAGCGCCTCTCTAAACTTAAAATTAAGCCGAAATGAGAAATGAATTTTAGAATTCGCTTTACAGACTATACAAATATCAAACATAACACTCTGAATTAAAATATTGTCTGCGTGGAAGGTGGGCTATTTTATTTTCGGTTATAAATCGTAAAATTAGAACTTATGTCTCATTGAAACATTATGTTTACATCAAAGTCATGTAATGGAAATAAATGTCTCTTATAATGCAGATTTTAAGATTACCTGTGTATGTTTAAATTGTATCACTCTTTAGGATCCCAAATTTCCTCTTGAATTTTGTTTGCAACTTTAGAATCAGAAAATTATTATTTTTAAAGGATGGAAAAATAGATTAAATTTAATTAAGCTGCTAGTAAATGCCTTTGGCAATGTCTAATAGAATATGAAACGATTTAGAATGCTAAATCAATATATAACATCGTGAAAAGGTTACAACTGTAATTAAATATTTAGAAGAACGGTTTTTAATTAGTTTTTAGGTGTTGCGAGAAATTCGTTTAGCAGGAAGTAAGAAAAGGATATTTATATTAGTCTAAAAATTTCTGAACAAGCAAATCTCACTCAATATTCTTCATGGTGGACTTATATCTGTAGCGGACTGGTACGCTAGTTATGTATATTGTTTTGTAGACTTGTAGCGGACTGGTACGCTAGTAAAGCCTGACTAACTCAGAAATCTCTATGGCAGATTCTTCTACATCTAGTTAGACTCCCACAAACAGCTAAGCTATAGCCCAGCTATCAAGGAAACATACGTGTAGCACGGAGCACGTTCATTCAGGACGTATATTGTGGATCAAGTGTGTACACGCAGGGAGCTACTCATGATCAGGATGGGGGATTAGGTTAAAGAGAGGTTAATGATTGGTCACTGTTTGTACGGTCGCTGCACACAGAGTTGAATGGCCGCACCTCCCAATCCTGGCGAGCAGACATGCATGCATACGATGACGCACACAGCGATAACGTGTCCCACATATCTCTTACCCACATTATTCATTACGGTGATGTGGTGGGGAGTTAAAGGCACATTTCAGTTGACAAAGATGACTCAACTCAAATCACCATGGTCTATACATTGTCTCCACCAAGCGATTTACACCCCTCCCATTTGTTCGAACGAGATGAATTTTATTTGCACATACCGTTATCTAATATATTTTTTCTACAACTTTCGTTTAATGTATATCACATATTTCATAATTTACCCTACAGTTGTATTGAATGATTAAATAATCTAGCAAATTATTAAATATTCTTTATAAAGATAAAAGAATAGTATCTGGGCAAATATTCCCTCTTTAATTAGTACCACTAAACAATTTTTAGTTGGGAAGACAGTAGTTTTGAATTATAATCTATTCATGAAGCATTAGACCAAATTTACCGCCAATATGCATTTATAAAAATTGATACCTTTGGCTACTTCATTTGGACTTATTTAGTAAATAAATAATTTAGTGCATTTATGCGAATTTTTAAAGTTGTGCTTGTTGAAAAATATTTCAATTTATTTCAATTTATTGTATTTTGAAATTATTTTAGTTTTATTTGATTCTAATTACTAGTTAAAACTATTGGGACAGGATAACGACCCGGCTTGCATGATCGAAGATAATTAATTCACCACACTAAACGCGCAATATTTAATTAAATAATCAGAAGCATAATTGTCTTTGAAATAGGATTTAAATTATTGTTATTATTATAATTTCCCAAGCAGACATATAATTTGGAATAATTATTTAAAATTAATTGTTATTAGTTATTTAATATTTTTCTTTAAATTTTCTCTCCATGATCTTCTATTAATTACGTTGCACTGGATGGAGTTACAGACGAACTGTAAAAAGTGTTCCGAATGCCCTACAGCAACTTGCGTAAATTTAATTTCATTTAGCACTTTAAAATACTCTGTAGATCATGAACAAGTTAGACTGTATTGGATGCGCTCTATGAATTTAGTTTGTTAATCAATTTTTTCAACCAAAACATATCATTACTTCCAACTTAACTTCTCAAAATTCTGATGATTTTGCTTAATAAATTAGATAGCTAGTATTTAGATAAGTTGTGACACGTATTAAAATTTTTGGAAATATTTGGTTCTTTTATAATTTTTACTTTCCGAATTTGAAATGTAAAGATCTGTGGAATAATTATACCCTGCAGGTAACAATATAATGATTTGCTTTATCAAATCATTGCTAAATGAATGTAAAATGATAAATATTTATTTTCTCTATTTGAATTGATAGAAAGACAACCTCAAAAGCCGTTTATTTCAATGAATTTAAGGCAATAACTAACAAAATTGTTGTATATGTTATCGTCATTAAAATCTCGTTTTGCGAAATGGAAACGCAGATTAACATTGATGTTACTCAATGACTAAGTACGTCGGTTGCTATGCCTAAGTGAGAAATAAATACCTTCTTTCATTGAGTTTACTGCCTTCTCGCCACTTTGAACGCAAAATGAGTCAAAGTGGTAGAACCAAACATTCGATTAGTTAAACCTGCCCGTAGGAGCTAAATATTGCAAGCACTTACTACATCAGTTGCCCAGCAATCAAGTGAGCTTGTAGTTGCTAACTTTGAATTTGGAGCTGAAACATTCAATTTCCCACGAAAGGACAAAAATCGCACTTGGATGTCATGCTGCTCACCCATTACTTCTGTAGTAGAGTTAAGAGGAAGTCAGCTCTGTGTAGGTGCAATCACGCCAGATTGTCAGTTATAGGGCTTTTCTCTAGCCAAACCGGCCTTGCAGCCGCTATTGAAATTCTCTAATTCATGGCGCATTCTATTTACAGTCCTGAAGAGCATTGAACGGTGACACACTCCGTATTGTGATGCCTACATGGAAAATCAAGATACAAACTATTTACTTCTATGAAATATGTCACAAAGATTCAGATAAGAACAAATTTTTGTTTTAAAAGATGAGTAATGTGATCGAACACTTCTAGCACACCTAGAATAAATTGTTAAATAAATAAATAAATAAATATATATATATACATTCAAAGAAGTTAAGTATATTTAATATATAATAAGCGTTTCAGTGTCTCTGCAAGAGCCGGCCAAGAAATAAAGTATTAGCAGTAATGTCTTATCATATTTTTTTCAAAATAATGCAAATATGAGAATGTATCACTTATATTAAAGTTTAAGTCATTTAAAATAAGAAATTCATTTCTGCCCGGAAGTTATAAATAGCATATATTAAGATTCAATATTAAAGCCCTCCTAAACTATTGAATTATTTTTTGAATATTTTAGAAATATATTTATTCTAGTATGAAAGCTAAACTCATGGCATCTTTGTTTTTCACAAAATTACGCTATTTTAAATTAACTTGTTATAATTTACGAATTAAAACAATGGATTTTAAGCAACTTATCAAATTTAAGACGCTAGGATTAACGTTGTAAAGATTTGAATACATATTAGCTTAGTAATTATTTTTTTACTTTTATTTTCAATTTATTTATTAAATAGAAATTTTTAATTGATATGTTTTCACCATAAGAGATTCGTAGGCTTTTATTATACATAAAATAATTTCCGAGCGTTTGCTTAGATTGGCATTATTATTCTTTTTTTGTGAAAATAGGCTTTTTAATCATTGCATGTAAATAGCTTATAAAGGTATAAATTGTCCCAGTCACTACTGTACAATATGCATCCCAATGACAAAGATAAAAGTCATTCATTTTCAAAATATCACCTGGCATTCTGTAAGGACAATTTTATGCCTATAAATTAGGCAATTGGTTCTGTCATTAATTATGGAGTTAATGCGCGCTACCTGCAAATGTGAGTATTACCTATTGATTGGATGATTTGGAGAGAAGAGGCACTTGAATACTTTGGTATATAGAACTAAAAGTCAAAATATGACTGTATAATAAGAAAGAAATTTTAAATCTTACTTCAAAAAGTGCGCATTTATCTGATCGATTAAGCCCTACAGATGCATATTGAGTGAAATAGTAATACAGTAATAAGATCACTATTTTAGTAAATATATATGCATTTTTGTGCATTGAAGTTTAATATTTGAAATTCATATACCAACCATATGTATTTGTCATTTAGTTGAGAAAAATAAATAGATCAAAAGACGCATTTAGAGTTACTTAGTTACTTAAATTAAATTTGTTATTTCAGTAATGTCACTAAGATATTTCATTACTACTTTTGAGTGTGTAAATATCACTTAAAGAATTCAATCATTAAAAAGTTTCTAAGGGGAAATAGCAGAAGCCAGCGTTATAAAAGAACCGATCGAGAAAATTGTGCTAAAAATAAATTCTCAAATAAATTTTGGTTTTTAATAGTTATCACTTTTTTAAAAATATGAAAATCATTGAGGTCGGCACACTCTGTTAAGGCCAACCAAAGGTATAAATTTTGCAATTTAAAAATAACCAATTCTTACTTGGAATAAATTAATTTACAAAATTGGAGTTGACAAAGAAAAGTTCATAATTTTATGCCATTTTCATCACTGATAAAAATAAAATAATCGCATTTATTTTTTGACTACCAGGTGTGCGATAGACGTACCTCCACGTGGTGCACACTGGGCAACGTATACTCATACGGCAAAAAGTTTATTAATCGACAGTTGATTTTCGACATCAAGCTGCCATCACCTCACTGTAATTCATATTCCGTAACTTCCACAGTACTCATCCTTCCTATTCTCTGCCTTTGTGTCTGTATTTGGCAACTGTGAATCACTCTTCTGTTCCCAACTAATCGAGTTTTTGTCACTTTGATATCCCTCCTCACCTCTGCAAAGCCCAAAGTCAGTTAGAGGACTAATGACAGCTATCAAAACGCCTGCCTTTTGATATAAATAAGTTTCTCAACCTAATATGATTTATAAGAATTGTGTTGGCTAGTTAAAATTCCCAATTAAGGTTTAAAATAATTTACAAAAAGCATTTCAGAAATTTTTACTATCACGAATCTGTATGGACTTCTAATTACTTTTCAAATAGAAATAAATTACGTTAATTAAAAATCTAAAGGAAATAATTATAACGTATTTATGATAACTAGATTAAAATATAATAAATAAAACATATAATGCCATAATAAATTGTCGCTGTCATAGTCTTTTTCATGCTCCATTGATAATGGTGCATTCCTAATGCTATAATTAATATGGTTGGTTACAATGGCAAAAGTGTTTAATTGGGAGATATAAATCAATTCTCTCTTTTGTTGATGTAAATTTTGATAAACCCAGCTTTAGAAATTCAGATCGATGATTTAAGTTTAGTGAGGCCTCCGCCTAAACATGAATTATTTATTTGATTAAAAATAATTGAAAGTCTGTTATTATTTTCAGAACACTTTATCAAGTACTAAGTGATTATTATTTATTTCTTCATTCAAAATTGTGTAAAATTTTGTGATCTTGAAAACAATTCTCATGCACATAATTATAATAAGAGCCCATTCTGTATTTATCATGCTTAATAACAGCTGATATTTATAGTTAATGTCTTTGCTTTTTAATGTTAAATAGACAGATCATTTGCCTTTCTGAGAAAATTGGTCATTTCTGTTATATTCGATAGAGAACAGTGTAGATCCTCAAAAGTATGTGATTTCTTCTGACGAATGGGAATAGTTTTTAAAATTGATTATTTATTCATTTCAAATAGCAGGCGTTCTGATAGTTATCATAAGCTCTTAAATTGACTTCAGGCTTCACAGAGAGAAAGGAATATCACATTGAAATAGTGAGGAATGCTCAAAGATGTAAAAACGGCAGACATAAAGGTAGAAAAAAAGGTGAGGTGAATACTGTGGGAGTAATTGAATATGACATACAGTAGGGTGATAATAGTTTGAAGTCAGAAGTCAACTGCTGGATAATAGACTTTTTTGCCGTATGAGTATACGTTGCACAGGGCGTAGGAATAGACTTTTTTGCCGTATGAGTATACGTTGCACAGGGTTCACCACGTAGAGGTAAGTCTATCGCACATCCAAAATTTTATTATGGATTTAAAGAAATGACTTTTGCCCGGCGTTCGCAAATCATAATCTTGTGGAAAATGGGTCTTGTCTTCGTGTTCGTAGCTATAATGGTATCTGCAAATTAAAAGATCATATTAGTTCATACATTTTGAATAAATTATTCATTTATAATTGTTACTATGTGATGATATATTACTTTCAATCTATTTCTTACTATAAAGCCCAGAATTTAAATTCTGTTTAGATTAATTTAGTAATTATATCTACTCAGAAAGACAAAATGTTAAATTTTATGATAGAGATGCGGTAAGTATGCGCGTTATTATCGTGTGAGTGGGACCTTTATCATCTGGCGCAACGTTGACGTATTGAATAATACATACAAAAATTATTTATAATACAATAGTAGGTATGACTAGATGCATTTTGAAATTTGTTTATTCCAATACTGGTAGTACATAGGCACTGCAATAATTATCTTCACCTTTAATTAGATGTAAGTAACAATATGAATAAATTACAAATGTTTTTTTAGTGCCATTTATATAGAAGTTTTAAAACTTTATTCAAGTTTACGTTATTAACGAGGTACAGTAGACTACTTTTATACCAAAGTAAAAAGTAGGGCATTTCGTCATCCACTCCCCCACCTATTTGAATTTGTGTTCGTATCCGAGACCTTCGGAACTGTCACCAACGAGGAAGATTTCTAGGCATGTGAATATAGAGTTAGATAACTTAATTATATTACAATTGCACACATTAACATAAATTTTTAATCACCTCTTACACTTATGAGGTAAACATTTTGAAATTGAGTTAGTAAGTGTAGGAGATGATATAAAATGAAAGCGATTAAGAAGAAGTATAATTTTTAAAATCTAATTTAATGGCAATGAAATCAGATTTTGCAAAATTTTCTTGGTTACTTGTATGTATCGATTAATTGTAAATCTACTATATCATTTTATTCATCGTAATAGTCTAAGTTACGCAATTTTTTCTTTCATTAATACAATAAAACAAGAAAAATAAATGTAAAGATATTTCTATGAATATTATATTATATTATATATATTATATTCTACGATTGTTTCATAAAGAAGTTAAGGCATAAATTTTGTAAATAAACTAGACTATTTGCAATGCGACCGATAATTAAATTTAATATTTTTTGAATGTATGAACAGGCCAATTTTAGTACCAGATACTTATTTATTATACATTATTTTTCTCTGGTGGGAAATAAAAATTTTTCTCATAAAAAGGCGCTCAGAGTTAATATACTGTCCAATTTTTATTGCCAAAAATTTATTTTGCTGCTCAAGTCGTGCACAACAAACTACCCTTACTTGGGTAATTAATTTCGATTAGGCAAAAACGGTCGTTTACTCTATCTGGAGCGAAAACGCATCCAAAGTCCTAAAGATCATATCAAATATGTTGGTGAAATTTGAGAAATATTTATTTCCATCTTTGAATTATTTTGCAAATAAAATTTGAACGCTTTTTATGAAATTGCTTTCACGAAAGCCTAGTCCTAGAATGTTGTCAAAAAACAAGCTGAATGCATTTTTTCAATAATTTTTTCTCAAGAAAAAGATAAACGTTATTAAAGCCCTCTTTAATGGATACTACTAAAAATAAGTTGAATTTTTTTGAAAGATTTTTGATGTCTTAAACAAACCGTTTAAAATTATAAACGCAGTAGTCGAAATATATTAAGAATAGGGAAAACATTTAGTCATTATTTTATTAAAAGAATTAGCTGGAAGGAAGAAGAAAATAGCAAACTTTACGAATAGTCATGAAATCAATTCATTACAGATATTTGCCTCATTAGTTGTCAAATGGAAATTATGTTTATGAACAAATAATCCGGTTTGAACCTACTACTTTCACTGCAATGCTTACTTATTATTTTGAAACTGATTTTTACACTTTTAAATAATGAAATAACGCTTCAGACGATAATGGATAAAATCTCATTTCAAGTAAAATGATCCCTGTTCAATAGAATGTTCTTGAAATTTACCGAGGTTTATATTTTACAACTAAATTCAAAATAATCAAAACATTATGCGAATAAAAATTATGAAGTAAATGCGTATTGGCCTTCTCAGCGATATTAGACATTAGTAAAAATAAAGTTAAGAAATGTTTTCCTGCCACAGAATTAAATCTTCAAACTGATGTGTGAGATCTGCACAACTTAAAATGACAAAATTTTTGAAATCCCCGACAATGTCGTTGATACAATTTAAGTGCAGGATGGATTGTTCTTTATAGGCTATTAGGTATATCAATTTTCATAATGTAGAAAAAAGGGTTTTGTTCTCACCAATATATGGAGATTCGGCCATTTTAATATGGAATTTGAGAAATATGGAAAATATTTCTAACAGCACTGAATTAATCTAATTTGTTTTTTTATATATTCATTTGGTGACTCCATTTCTGAGATTCTAATTGCATGACTGGCTCTCTGTATCAATCGAATTATTTTTTGACCTCTAGTTATACACTGTAAACAAATAATTTTTTACTTTCTTTTTCAGTGCAGGCATCGAATGATTTACTTTGACTTCACCATTTATAAATATTTTAATTTTAAGCAAATAATTTTCGACATGAAATATCATTCTTTTTTATTAAAACTAAAAAAAAATTGGGCGTGCCTATGACCTCATTTGTGACTAATTTGTCAAAATCAATGACTTGGTTCTGATTATAAATAGACTATCTTAATATTCGATTCATAAGTCTTTTCATAATATTTTTAAAATTATTGTCAATATCGCCTTAATTTTTCTGTACGTGCAGTGATTCTTCCTATCAGTTAAACTCATGAATGGTCGTAGGAAATGTAATTTATAAATCATAGTTATGAATGTTTCAAGAAACAATTTCTCTCAGAAACGATGCAATTGAAATTAGTAAAGAATACCTCTGGGAGGAACTGTCTATCAGCTAAGTTGAGCGTAAGTGCTTGGAAGGAAATTTAGTACATAGATCTTCCTCAATCGGCAGATAATGCAGTCTTTTTGCAAATGAATCCACCAATATCAATGGAAAGACGGAATGTTATACTGATGAAATAAAATGAAATTAAAACAATAATTTGTTACGTTGCCTTCGACATAAACATAAATTTATTCGCTAAATGAAATTACTGGATCAATTGAATCGATTTAATTGGCTTACTTCTTCGTCTTAAACACATTTTCAGTACTTTTATTGAAATATTAACAATTTTAAGAGACATTAACAAAGGGTTAGAGTTGACTAAAGAAAGGAGAGTCATCATTAATGTTTTATTGCTTTTCATTTAATGTCTGAACACAACAATGTCCCCTTATGCCATTACATATACTCAGACAATATAGTGAAATAGATACTACTGATATTACTTCCTAAATCAACTCTAAAACAACTGAAAAAAGAGGAAAAGGCTGCGTCTTAGCCATACTTTAAAAAATTGTAACCAAAAATCTTTCCAAGTGTCAGTGTACAAAATTTGAAATAAGTGCATTTAACAGGGGGAAAAACGTCGCCTTAATACAATAATGAATATTTAGCTTATATTTTTCTTGATTTGACAGTTATTAAACTTATACATGATAAAAAAAGAAACAATTTAGAAAGGATTGTGAGCAAGTTGGACATTTTCATATCATCGTTTCAATTGCCATAATCTTAAGCCTAGTTGTTTCCATTCATTTGGAACATTATAGTATTACAAGCAATTTCATTTTGTTGTTACTTAATAACTGAAATGAATAATAAGCACATGTAAGCAAACTCAGGCAATCAAATTCCGTCATTTCTTTCCCATTGTATTCAAATTCTATTGCTATGGCTACGCTGTAGTTTTAAACGCAAATATTTACTGTTCCCTTGTTTTAAAGAACACAAGGTTATATTAGACAAAAATGTTCTATTGCTCTAAGAATTTTAGAAGCAACTCTTTGGCCAAGTTTTAAAGAGCCATAGACACACAAGATGAAACCATAAAGAGTAATGAAAAATTAACAAATCATGTTTTTTGCATCCTTCTACATTTTCGTATTTTATTCACTGAATAAGTTATGAAAGAGTTTCATTTGGATTTTGCCACCCGTGAAATGTAATACTACCATTATATGCTAAATAGCAGAGTATAAATAATGAAAGTAAGTTAGTAAACATTTGCCTTTTGACTTTGAATCCAGTGATCCTTTTCCTTTTACATCAATTAAATTAAATTTTAAATAACTCAATGTGATGATAATTAGTTCGTGCATTTTGATATCCCGGTTGGACAATATTCGGAGCATATAAACTAGTTGGACGCATGAAGCAGTTTTGTTTTCAAAATCCTCAGACAAATGTGAATTAATTTTATCCTATATATCGTCAAAAATCATGGTTCTTTACATATTTTCCCCAAATTCCGGATTTTCAAAAAGAAATAATTTATATTGAAATGTATTTTTTGAGCTTTAAATTTGATAAGAAAATGGCAAAGTCCCAGAGTTTGTCCAAAATAAGCGACGCTGCACATTTTCTAACCTTTTACATTGCATACTATGAGATCTTCTTCTGGAGTCTATTCTCGATACAGATGTGTCGGTAATTAAGTTTGTTGAGAAATAGACAATTTAATTAATTTGAATACCACCGATTAAGTTAATCAATTTATTTTAATGCAATTCACCAAGTTTGACTCTTTTTTATTATTTTCTGCTTCGGCAAAACAGTAATTCCAGTTACGTGGAGATTATATCGCATATAAAATCTGAACAAAAGGAAACGCAGCCTTTACGTTGCATTGAATAAAAAAGTGAGAGCTTTCTGAGAAATAATAATAACTTTCATTCAGTGCGATATTCCCCCCCCCCTTCATTTATTTAAGTGATCATTTTTCGCTTTGTTTATGTGAAATAATTGAATGAGAGAATACAGAGGCATTTTAATCAATATTTGTGAATTGGTATTTAGTTCCTGCGAATGCAATATATTTTTTTGTCCGATTTTCTTGTGAGAGATTTGTGATATGTACTTGTTAATTTAGGACAATCTTCTTTCTTTTCCTGTCCACCATTTGAAGCGTTAATTTCAATCGGGATTCTTCTCTAAGTTGAAGTCCTGAGGCAGTGATTTAGAAATTTGCAAATGACTTTTGAAGAGATTAGAATTCTCACAAATTTATTAAATGAGAGTGATTTTTCCATTTGCTCTGTTACAGTTATTAGATTGTCTGCCTCGAAAATCCGTAAGATTTACTTCTAATATGTATGTTTGGGCAATTCCGTAAGGAGCTCTTTCATTTTTGAAGCAAACTCTAACATTTGCTAGTGTCTGACTAATTTTTTAAAACCGAATTAACACGCGTTTTTTGTGGGTGACAATGTCAGATTTCGCATAATGCATTTCACAAACTGATTAACTTCTTCAGTAAACATGGAGCTGTACTCGATGGGGGCTTCCAAGTACATATCTTCTTCGTAGCAGTGCGTGTTGCCTTCAACTCCAAAATGATTGACTTGGCATGTTCAATTTTTAGAGAAATTGCGTGACTTAAATGTCAGAAGCTGTTCAGCAATGCCAGAGTTAATAGTAATATTAATCAAAAAGTATATTCATTGATAATTTGAACACAAACGGTAAATCATATTAATGGCCTACAACTTGACGTTCCTTATTGTCAAAATATTAGGTGCAAGTTATTAAGCATGCAAATATTTTTAACAGATAGCCAATATCTTTTGAGTAAATATGAAAACAAAAAGCTTGAGTTTAAGCAAGAGGAAATGAAGCATAGATATGTAAATATAAATATGAAATCACCGATGTGTTAAATATTCATATTCTCCTATTAAAATATATAATCACTATACAACCAGATATTAAATTCAGTTAATATGAACATAAAAATAAAAAAAATGTTGACATGAACTTACAGTTTGATATAATATAGATATACATGCATAGTATATGAAATTGCTTGCAATGTTTTTATTTTTCAACCTTTGAACGCTTCTGTACATTACCAATACTAGGCCTATCAAATGTGACTTAACTGAAAATAATTGATCAAAATTAGGACAATGTTGTCAAAATCGCAGGCTAATTTTATGATTTATTTTTTCATTAAGTGTTCACTTAAAACATTTTTTGGCATATGTCTTTGTTTTAGCGCAAATTGGTACAATGGATTGATCTACTCTTTGTTTATTGAAATAATATCTTTAATTATTTTTCTTTTTTTAGCGCATTCAACCACAAAACGGACTTAGTAAACTCCAAGCAAATAAAATTTCCCTGATTCAGCAATTTTCACTTACTGCAAAGGAAATGTATCAACATCTCAATTTACCGCAGTTTTCGGGAGCATTGCGTATCATTTGAAGCTGATTTAGCTAGATATTAGGCCCAGCCAATACACTCCAACTTTGCTAACTACGACTTAAATGTCTTGGCCATAAATTATGCATCGCAAATTTGGGCATTCTACCGCAATATATATAGACTGGAGTAACATTATTTTAATGCGACAGAGACGAATGTAAATGACTAACTGCTAAAGGTAAATTAATAAGGAAATTATTTTGCAAATCCGGCCATTGGAGATAGGAGCTACTCTCAGTGGAACGGCATATGATAAGGACAAGATTTGTGGTTTATAACAATAATAAAGACTAATACGAACAATACATGCAAATAAATATATATATATATCTACAAAATTGGCGTAATTGTGATTAATGCTGTTAGGTTTCAGAAAATTCAATGTGTAGTTCAATGGCTAAATGTTGTTTGATGTCACCTTCTTTTAATCTCAAAATTTAGCATCGAAAATAAAGAGAAATTTCTTGCCATCAAAACATTTGATTGTTTGGTGTCATCGATGCTTAGATCATTAAACCACCTTTTGAACATCAAGGGAAACAAGAATGCTTTTCTCATCATCAAATGGAAACATGGGTAACGCATTTGGACAGTGAATGGGTAACAGCATTAAACAATAGTACAAACATTAAATTGCGTAATCTTGTAATTTTTCTTAGAATTTCAAAGGTAACAATTTGTGTTTTTTACTGCATATTTTTAAGTAGTTTCTATATCTTATATCAATTGACAGTGTGTAGAGGTGAAACTCTTGAATGAAGGAAATGTAAAAAATCCAATGATTTAATGAGATACTGCTTTGCTTGATACGAAATGAAATTTTACATTTGTGCGTATGCAGTAGTATGAAAATTTAAATCCATGCCAAGATAATGAAAGCTGTCAACAAATTTCTATCGAAATAAAAATATTTAGACAAAAGAATGGAAATAAAACATATTAAGAGAGAGGAGGAAAAATAAGAAAATAGCTCTTGACAAAATTTTATTATCATTTGAAAATGTGGTGGTTTATTTTAATCAATAATTCACGTTGATGGCGTTTCAAAAATTTTCTTATCGCTGTAAAAGTATGTGGAATACATATTTTTGCTAAAAAATCATTGTAATTTAATTTGCTATTTTGAGGACCTATTCGGTCAATATATATCCATATGTTCCTTTAAAAGTTTCTGTCATAATTATGCTTTGATAAACGTGTTATAGAGTTATTTTTTGAAACAGATCATAATTTTCCTTTTTCTAAATATTTCCAACTACCGTTTCATGCATTTATGTGGCCTTATCAAAATATTCTTTTAAGAGTATCAAATTTCTTCCTCGATACAATTAATTATCTTTCATGTAAGCGCTAAGTTAATTTTAAGTTTCGTATTATTTATAGTGATGGGTGAAGGAAGTAAAATATATAAATGATCCCTAGAGACCAAGGTGAAGAAGGGCATATCTGGCACATTAAATTAGTCGGACTTCATATATGTTGTTCATTCACGAGTATATTGAATGGTAAGGTGCATGAATTTTCGTATCAATCCATAGCTTTTATCATCTAACATAGTCTGTTAAGAAAGTTGAAATGAGTAAGAGGTGATATTGGACAGGATTTGGGGAAAAGAATAAAGATCAATGGGTTGATCAGAGAGTGTTTGTAGCATGTGTGCGAGGACAAAAGATATGGTTACAAAGGACCTCGTGTAGGTTAATAGAGAAAAGGTGATGACAAAAACGATAGGAAAGCCGGTCAAACGTTCACAGTTGCAAATGCTTTTGTTCAGTTGCCAATTTTTTTCATCAAAATTTCACCTTTTTTCATTATTGTTTCAATGATTTAAATTAAGCTCATGTCAGTACAGTTTCGAACTTTTAAATCAAATTGGTCAAACCATAAAATTAATTATTTTAAACATTACTGGATTGTAATGTCTTCCTTTCACGTTTGTTTAAACATCCAGATTATGGAACTCAACAAAATGTCTTGGACAAAGTACAATATGTGGCGGACCAAAATGGCTGTGAACTACACCTTAAAAAATTGAACTAATAAAGAAATAATAATTAAGGCATAGTAATTAAATATGATGCATATTTACAGGAAAGGATTACATCTTCGACAGAATTGGCAAACAGCAACAGATTTCAAATGACAATATCATTGAAAGGTATTCAAAATCATGCCTCTATTGGTTGGAAAAAGTCGATTTATAACTTTTCTGTTTCAACATAATTAAAATATGGCAAAAATAAGTAGACGAAAATTAATTGAGGCAAGAAGTATTCAAAAGTTTCAATCAATTGGTAACTCAATATTTATCTAATAATGCAAAACAAGTTTGAAATAGTACTAAGCAAAATCGGAATTGAATGTAAAGACAGTTTAAAGTAAGAGAAAGAAAAATTGATTGCATTGGAAAAAGTGTATGTATTGTCTAGGAAGTAGAAAAAATAAAACAAAGCCGCTTTCAAGAACTGCTAACCATAAGGAAGCGGCTTAACTTATTCTTCTGATGCGATTTTTTGTGAATTAATATTAAAGTTGACGTTGCATTCAACTTACACCCGCAAGGTCCATTTAATTATAGGAAGATAACATTGATGATATGATTAACACTTATGAGAAAACAACCTATTTTTTACACTAGTAGACTGAACTACATTTTGGATTTTAAAAGCTATTAAAATTACGTTCACTGACTTAAATTCTAGTTTACGCAACGTTAAAAATACATTTTGCTTTTACTGAGAAAGCTTGCTACTCATTTTGGAGTAAATTTTGTTTAAGGTCCTTCATATTATTGATAAATCGTTATCAATAATTATCGTAATTGTTCACTAAAAGGTAAAATCTTGCACACGTCTGCACGCACATTTCACTATAAGACTTACTAGGCTTTATTCTGCTAAATTTGTAACGATAACAACTATTCGCCTTAGGATTGATGAACTAGGAATTAAGTAATCTTTGATTAATGTGAGCTTAAAATCTTTCTGTTAACGGTGGAGTATAAACGGGAAATAAATTAATAACTGGTAGAGAGAATGAGAGTCAACGGCTTTCGAGATGTTGTCGGTTTTAACATCGATCAATTAGGAACGTCAGCTTCATTCGTGTAATTGAGAAATACGGCAAACTGATTTACTTCCCTCTTTTGTAAAATAAATAATGTAGAAACAGAGATTTTAACCCTTTTATTCTTTTACGCTTAGGCAAGTATTCAATTTGACAGCTCTTTTCTATACTTGAATTCAAATTTTCAAATTACTTGAAAGTTTTTCAATGGATTGATATGGTGTTGGTAATTGCTATTCTCTTATAACTTAATGGTCCTTACTGTAGCATCCGTCAAATCCTATAATAAAGAGGCGAAACATTGAGTTAGCAATTAGACTTAATTAGAATTAACATTTATACGAACAAATAGAAACAAAACTGATGCATTTATTTAAAGTAATGAAAATATTTCGCATTAAAGAAGGACATATCTGATCACTCGTTATTATTTATTCGCCAAAAGCCATTTATTCATTTTTATGGTTGATAATTATTAATTTTAATTAAAATTGGTTTGCAATCATAATTTCTTAAATAGATATTTAAATAGTTAAAGTAACTTAGTAAATAGCTTGACAATATAATTTATTATTTTTGGCCTCATTCAATTCGCATGTGGTTAGGAAAAAATGCAGTTTACTGAGAAGAATTAACAATTATCCTAGTATTCCATCTTACCTTTTTGCAATTGTTCCGTTCACCTTATTTGCCCAGGCAAATGGCAAAATAAAATTCCCACATACGACCTGCAAATTTGACAATCAAATTTACTTGCGTTATAAATGAAAAAGGCTGAAGAAATTCAATTAGCTATTTAAGGGCTAAGTAAATACGCATTAAAATACTTAGCAAATTGAAAGTGTAGATTTTGAGAACGACAAATAGAGAAGCAGATGGTTCCCATTGGTCTTTACTCTACAAAATCTAGTACATATATAGCAAAATAACAACTGTCGTTCAATAAAATAAAGTACACTGAAAAGCATGCTTTTATTTTATAAAATGTTACATTGAAGTATATCCACACAACATTAAACTAGAAAGTTTATCACACTAACTCTTAAACGTATACAACCAATATAAGATATCAAAAAATGAAATCACCTCCTATTTATCGATGGTTTTAATTGCTATATATGAGTAATTTAATTATTTATGACCAAAGCAGAGTTAAATTATTTATTTCTGCAGGACATTTTTAAGACTTTAATAGTAATGCAATAAATTTAAGAATGAATTTTAAAATATGCGCCAAAAATTAAGTTAATCGAATTTAAGTTTTAATTTTTAGAATTTGCGGCCAGCATTGATATCACTTATATACTTTACAATATTTAATTGTTTCAAGAACCTTTTTAAGCAGATATCCAGGATTTATAACTCGAAAACCATTTTTATAATAATTATTATAACTCTAAACGTACACCAGAGGATTTCAAATGAGAAGTGTGCCACGCAGTTCCCCTCTGTTTGTGGTATGAAAAAGTTTTTGAAAAAGCATAATTTTTAAGAAAAAATGGACAGTTAATTGTTTGTCAAATTCTCACAAATGCATCTTATTTTTTTAAAATTACGACTACGTTTCCTGGAAAGTCAAACTTACACAATCTCTTCATTTAATATTCTACGCTCATTACGAATATATTACGTTATATGCAACATAACGTTCTTATTTGCATCGTTCATGTGTTATTTTGCGTGACCACACATGTCGATTTCTTATCATAAATATATTTTTAAGTTATGTCATTATTTCATTCTTTTAGTAAATTCAATTTTTTTCGTTTTATTGTTCCTTATTTTTTAACTAAGTTTCAACATTAAATGCAGCAAAACCGTGATCGAATAATTATTTGACAAATTAATTTGAATTTATTTGATTGATTTTACGCTTGTGCTCCCTGACATGGGCCATAGGAAATTTTTAAGATGAATAATCCGTGACCATTATCCGTCAACATTAATATAAAACCATAAAACCAAAAATCAAATGTGTTTGAAGTGAATAATCAGTGAACAAAATAAATTTAGCTTTCCATGAACCATAAGCGCTACCAATAAGCATTTTCTAAGACACTGTGAAAAAAATCCTTGATTCGTTTGATTGCGCTAAAGAACTTTATGCTGCACCATGGAAATTAAATGTACTAATCTTCCACTTATTAAATTGTACCAATCCATTTACTTAATCGCAGCCATATGTCTTCACTTTTTTCTTAAATTATTTGCAATGTTAAAAATAATATTTGTTTGACAGTAATCGTATGCCAGATGAGTTCATTTTAAATGAAGTCAAAAGACTTGATAACATTTGGATTTCTTTCTGAATTTTATTTCTTTTTCACTTTCCCGGTATTTTGCAGTCTTGATGAAATACAACAGTTGTATAGAAGTACATACGGAAAATTTACTACGCTTGGCATTGTTTAGTTGCCTTGAATCCTCTTTGCGGTAGACAGAATAATTTAATACAACTGCTTCATATATGTCTAAAATTTTCAATCCTCATTGCTTAATGGGAAAAAAGTGGTCGGATGATGATAGGTTGCTAAAGCTAATGAAAGTGAGATTCTTGGGTTCTTTCAACGAAATATGCAGGATGATTGGATATGGCAATTGAGAGATGGTAGCTAAACCAAATGTCTACTCGTTTTGACATTAATGCATTCAGAACGAATCAAATTAATTTCAGTTTTATATTATATTAGTGTTTTATGATGTAACCTCGAGTCATGCTTAAAAGAATGTTCCTGTTTAAGTAACTCTATTTAACACCTTTATAATACGATAGACTTACCCCCACTTGTCGCACAGTGGACAACGTATACTCTTACGGCAAAAAAGTTCATTAACCAGCAGTTGAATTCTGACTCCAAACTACCATTACCCCCTTATATGCCATATTCGACCACTTCCGCAGTACTCATCTTTCCTTTTCTCTGCCTTTGTGACTGTCTGTCTCCTTTACATTTGTGAATCACACTTCTGTTCCCCACCCCTTGACTTTCTGTTACTTTGCTGATCTTTCCTCTGTGAAGCCCGAAGTCGACTAAAGAGCTAACGATAGCCATCAAAACGCCTGCCATTTGAAATAAATAATTAAATAATATAAAGAATCAAAAATATTAGAATTCTATGCCAAATCACTCAAACGCAAATACGTCAATTAACAAGAAGTTGCCTCAAATGGGTTAATTGATAATTAAAAGAGGAAAATATTTTAATATCTCATTTGCAGTATTATGAGCCTTGTCAAAAGCGGAAAAGTTAATTGCAAATTAATTTATAAAATTCATGTAACATATTAATATTTATGTTTAGTTAAAGATATACAAAAATAATTTAGCAATGTCAAAAAATGAGTAAATGCTAAGAAAAAACAGCCTTCAGGACGTGGATAAATTAATTGGACTGGCGGATTCAAATTTAATTAATTAAAGAGAAAGAAGGAACATGCCGGAAATAAAAAAGCGAGTCTTACAAATGACATAAACCTTTTTGACTTTTGACTTCAAAGTAAGAGAAGAAACAATTCAGGTGCTATCCTGTACAAACGCAGCTGATATATCTTTGATAAGCAATAATTTACAAAAATGGCTTATCAAAATTTGTGGGGTAAAGTTAATGACTAACTTGTATGCGCATTAAAAAGCTTCCATTAAGTGTTATTTTTAAAGCCACAAAATGAAGGTGAACTAACCTAGGGAAATTTGGTTCATTTTAATATTTTTAATTAATTTTAGATACAATCTTTGAATAAAAATTCTTTCCATTTATCATGAACTTATGTCTATGAAGTATTGTGTTAATCATATTAAGTAGAGCTTTTGTAAAGCCAGATATACGTTTTTTTTAAATTATTCACCTTATAGTCTATGATAGAGTCTTTGCCAGCATTTGAAACTAATTTCATTTCTATACTAGTTTTTCGTTCTCATATTTAAAAAATTTTGGAATTGCCATGCAGAGAATTTTTATGCTCTTTCGAGATTTGGCAAATTTAGAGAATATGGCGGAACAACTTAATGGAATTTTTGATTTTTAGTTGAATTAGTGTTAATTTGTGGGGCCATTGTTCTCTGCTCACTATGTGTACAAGTTTGTCTTCCAATTTCATGTCAAATCGTCCACATGTTGAAAGCAATCAACTGGCTTAGCCATTTGTAATGGAATTTCTCCTTCCTTTCCAAAATAAGGGTGATAGCATTTTCTGGAGACTCAACTATGATTTGGGCTAGACTATGTAATGGGTGTTTGACTTTGAGACGAGTATTTTTTTCCACTAACGTTAAAGTAGAAAACATACCTTTCATGCCCATTGACAGGACATAAAAGCGCATTTTTTTCCAATCTCTTTTGATTATGCCTGACGAGTTGATGCGACAGTACCGAAATTCCCATTCTTTTCAATTTACATATGAAATCCAAGTATATTGGAACAACCGGCCATGGAAAGGAGCGTTTCAGCGTTAATCCTTCAGTAATCAACCTCTACATTGAATAATTCGGGATTTAAGGTTTCGTCGTCAACTTTTGAAAGACGCTCTGATAATTATCATCTCTTAAGTCCCTTTGCTCCATGTTGGGACTTTAAATTGAGATTGATATAGATGAATTGTGATCACTTGTTGATGGATGCCAATAGCCGCAATAACATTCAAGACATGCTCAATTGAAACAGGATAAAACGACTGACCTCTTCTTTTTTTGCGTCGGAATCGGACATTTCTTTTCCTCTTTGCAATAGGATGCTTATAGATTGGCTGGACAACTTGTCCAGTAGAAAAAATTCCAGGGTTGTTTTCACCTCATATGTTTGCATGATGCATGCTTTCTAAGCTACACTACTTGCAGTTATTTTGAATGGAAATATTTAAAATAAACTAGTAAGCATTCTCAAATGACAATTTTATACAAAGATTAATAAATTCCATCCGGTTAAGATATTGGTAGAAGATATCAGCAAATAATTATTAAAATCAGCCTGTTTATGATACAATGATTCTTTAATGAAATGTTAATTAACTTAGTGAATTTTCTGCCAATTATTTTAATTTTAAATACGCAAAGAAGCTCTTTTCTTTCTTTCTTTATTTTCAAGATCATATACAAATAAAATTGGAAAAGTGGGACAAATATTAGATTTTTTTCATTTATTTTTGTCTGAAAAATGAAATACCGAATATCAGCTGCAGTGTCGTAATAAATGATAGAAAAGTGTCAATTATGTATTCACTCTTAAAGACACATTCAAATAAGAAGACCACTGTTCGAACAAATGCTCCAATTTTCTAATTTCCGCCTTTCTAGCACTTGCTAGTTTATTTATATTTTCACTCTCAAGTGCATTCTTTACTCTTGACTCTCGAAGGCATGTCTATCCATATAAAAGTTACCTTGGAGATATTTCAGACTTTTGAACGTGTAAAACTCTAATTGAAAAACAAATTCAAGTGCAAATTAATCATCACATTCTACGATGTTTGATCTGCGATTTCTAATTGGTGGTATTTTTCAATTGAAAAATATATGAACAATTTCTGGTTTATTTTTTAAAAATTCTACCACGAGGGGATTATAAAGTGGAGAACCTAACGCTATTGAAGTGACTCTAAAATATCTTCCATTGACGAGGAATAGCTAGTTCCTTTGGTCGTTCAAGTACTGTTGTTTATGTATCTCCATGTCCTCTGACGAAATCAATTCATGTTGCCTTCAGTTTTAGGAAAATTTCTTTGAGTGAATTATATAAGATTTATGACAAAAATTACTTCAGATCAGAACATTAGTCTGCACTATCAAATGTAGATAGGTATACTTTCAGAATTAAAATTTCCGAAACCTTGAGTCACACTTTATTAAATGAATTATTTTTCATGCTGTGGAGTTCGAATTTGTAATTATTTTTATGTTAGGTAATCATTTCTAAGCTTCCTCGTGACAGCTTTACTCAGTGCACGTTGCCTGGTCGTGAAGCACCGATATGGCAGCATTTTCTCAGAAACCCGTCTGAATTCAAATGAATCATTCTAAGAGGGTTAAAAGTATATATTTACACCCTGTCGTTTCTATAAGACATTTCACATTATATTCTGATCCTTTTACATATATTTCTTTGTTAAATATCGAGGTGAAAAGGATGTTCTTTTCTTCTCGGTACTCACCTTCAGGAGGAAGTCAACTTTTGCTTCTGACATTCACGAGTGTAAATGTGATATTTTCATTAATTGTGCAAAAATATTAAAATTTACATAATATATGCGTAGTCAAACTAATAAATAAATTAGTTATTATTCATCTGGATTATCTAGGCAATGTTTACAAAAACATCAAACTATCTCTTTCTGTTCCACATTATTACAACTTTAGAGATCAGGTTTTACTTAAGCCAACCAGGATAAAAATGCTAATTTAAGGTCACCGTGGGCATTTATTTAATTTTTTGACAAGTACAAACAAAGGTAGATGATACTGGTGTCACACCTGACTAAAATCAGTCAAATGACAATAAGCGCTATGATAGAAGGTCTGCCATGACGATTGTTTCGCTTAAATTCAAATGCCTGTATGTTCAAGTGTTCACGTTATGGAAACCTATTCAAATGTTGTAATGCAAATAAATCGCTCCCATGATCAATCTATTTTGAATATTTGATAAGAATAAAAAGTATATAATCTAGAGTTTGTAATTAAGATGCAACGCAAGCAGAGCAAGTGACAAACTGTTGAACAACTTGATAAAGCCTTCAATCCCTAATTATTTGCGAGACGTTGCGTGTCTAATTTTGGAACTTTGAGTATTCATGTCTGATAATAACTGAAGGGAACAACTTTAAGGTGTTCTGAATTGTAAATGAAAGGTGAATGTCGGGAAAACATTAATATTGGAACATAGAAGAACTCTTAACAATCTAGAGGGTAGAGAGGTTGCCACTACTTTTAAGCATATCTTAATACAATTTGTCTCATAGTGAATTGCTATAAAGCATTGTTTTTGTTCACCCTTTTCACCGTGGTGGACCACATTCAAATGCACAGCCGTTTAAAGTGACCAGTTGCAAAGTACCCAAAATCCCCCCTCTCCAACCCCCATCCAGTATGCATTGCAGATCGTTCCTACAGCGCCTAGCTTGCAAGGTCCAAGTTATTTCAGGACACACGCCACTGTGTCATTACGCATTCTTTCGTGACTACCACATCAAGATAAGTTACATCCACAAAATATTCATTAAACCGCCCAGAAAAGGCACACAAATCTAGAAATCTATCTTTATGAAACACCCGTCCTTCAGCAACCTTAAATTAAACCAGTAAAATACACCCTACGTTCAAGTGAATGCACTTTAAGCTGGTTTGTATATTAGTCTGTTATTCCACTCATTAATTGAGACCAAGTAGAGCTGAAAAAATGAGTGCGAGACTCAAATTATGCGGAAAAGTGGCATGACTTACTCGCTAAAAACTACTTGTAGCAAAATTACCGCATGCCCATCAGTTAAAAGTAATCACATTCTGAAATATTTTGAATGAAACATATTTTAAAGTTGGTATTCCCTCACTGACATCCCTTTCATTTTTCAAAAACTGAGTTTAACACATGGATTCCTTGCAAGAAGGGTACTCAATCACAATGGTAGCCTACTAATTTCAAGATTTTTATGTTACTTGGATTGCGTATGACACAATTGTTAGCTGTAATCACAGGGAACAATATAAATATAGCCCTGTGGTGACTGAAAGGAGAAGTGGAATGACAGTTTGGTGACAAAATAAAGTAAAATCTATTTTAGATTCCTCAGTTTATTCATTCTAATTAGTAGGGTTTTCTATCTAGATCTACTTTTCTTAATGCCAAACGATTGCAGAGGGAGTCTGTTTAGAAAGTGGTATGCAGTTAGTCAAACTAGTTACATTTACGTGTTTCTTTTCTCAAAGGTGGCGCTAACCACAGTGGAAGGTTTTCTATTCAATGCAGCCAACTAAGATTTTGGAGACCTAAAATGATTTTATACTTCAGAGACTTTAAATGGGGATACGGCTTATCCTATTTTCATTATATGGTACAAATATATTAGCACCAGCAGAATATGTTCGTGAACACAATTAACAATCTTCAGTTTTACGACTTTTAAGGCCGGAGTGTGCGATAGACTTATCTCCACGTGGTGCACCCTGGGCAACGTATATTCATACGGCAAAAAAGTCTATTAACTGGCAGTTGACTTCTCACTTCAAACTACCATCACTCTTCTGTATGTCATATCCTACCACTTCCAGAGTACTCACCCCACCTTTTTTCTACCTTTATATCTGTCTATTTTACATTTTTGAAACACTCTTCTGTTCCCCCCCCCCTCTCAACTTTTTCTCATTTTGATGTTCCTTTCCTTTCTGTAAAGCCTGAAGTCAACTAAAGGGCTAATGATAACCAAAAAATCGCCTGCCATTTTATATAAATAAATAATTTATTAACGCCTGTTGTTTAATTCCAAGTTGATAACATTCTATTTATTTACTCTTAGGCATTAGCAATAATTGCTCGTAGGCGGGAAAAATGTTTCACAGGCAATAAACACGTAAAACCCTCTGTTTGAGTGAAATAACAAATTAATTCACTATGATGAGTAAAATTTGCGGGTTACTCAATCAGAAAGTTGTAAGTCTTACGCTACTTGACTACGAGGACTACAAACAATGCATATATATAACAATTCATAGAGTTTACTTTGTAACGTCGAAGAGAGCAATACGCACCATTCAGTATGACAAGAACTCGTTAATTTGTTAATCTATTTCCGTGTTTATCATCTCCAATAGCTAATCTTCTTTTAATTTATAAATGTCGCATGAAAGTAAGAAAAGTTGGATCCTGTAAATCATTCATGAACTCGTGTCCCGTTACTCTCATACATAATTCTATACACTTATTTTGTATATTAAAATGCTCTTCTTATGGGATAATAATCAATAAGTTTTCATGGGCAAATTAAAACTACATAACAGTATTAGTTAATATCAATTATGCCAATATCTAAATTCATACAAGATGTATTCCTTAGTAATTCTCTGCATTAGAGTCTAGAGCAGAGAGTGGGCAAGGTGAATTGTGTGTCAAAATTCATGTTATTTATATCAAATAGCAGGCTTTATGATAGTTATCATTTGCCCTCTAGTTGACTTCAGGCTTCACAGAGGGCGAGGAACATCAATTCGAGAAATGTC
>UZAE01000104.1:0-37435 GCA_900617975.1 Rodentolepis nana | reverse complement strand
AGAGAGGTGGAGGGGGGGGGGGTTGGCCGATTGCATGCAGTTCAAGCTAACATAGGTTTATGAAAATAATTTTGAAGTAAACGACGTAAAGCAACGCGACGTCCGAAAGTAAATAGGAGAAGCTGATCAAAGAGTGCTTGAGATAATCGATGCAAGGGATAAGCTAAAGAGTCATAACCTTTTCAAAGTTTAGACACTACATCGTTAACAAGTTTATGTTCGCATTCATTTTTGACTAGTATGATGCTCAATTACACTGAAATTTGCAGTTACCATTGCTTTTAAACCGGGAATACAATGACACCTTATCACATATTTATTGCGAATTGTTTGCACGTTGCAGTCTTTACCGTTTGGCATCATGCAATGGAAAAATCGAGGGACTCTGATTAACATTTCTCATATTTTCTTTTAAAAGCACAATGCCTATTATATAATAGCTGCTTTAATTAAGCACCTTTACCGTCTATCAAGAAAAATCAATCGTCTGAAATAAGAATACAATAAACTTTTCCACTTCTACCTTTGATTTCTCTGTAAACTTTTAAATCTACCTTCACAACCAGGAAATGATATCATACCAATTGTAAATTCAGCGTTATGGTACACGATCACAAGCTACAATCGATCTAGGATTAAGTTATATTGAAAAATAGACTGGGAAATATAGCGGATTACAATTTCTACTGCATTTCTGCGTAATTTAAGTTTCACACCACAAATGCTGGACGGGCTAGCTAGGAGAAAAGATTAGTCATACTCAAGTTATCCCATAGGCGGAATAGGGGAGATTGTGGAGAGGGGGTTAGGATCTGACATACCGGTCATCCAGTCGCAACAACCGGTATACGCGCTTGTCTGCATGGCCCGCTGCGAACACGTCAGAGCTCTCCCTGTGATTGGTCACTTAGGTAGCACACAAATACCTCCACGC
The DNA here is from genome assembly GCA_900617975.1 of Rodentolepis nana. Taxonomy (NCBI): domain Eukaryota; kingdom Metazoa; phylum Platyhelminthes; class Cestoda; order Cyclophyllidea; family Hymenolepididae; genus Rodentolepis; species Rodentolepis nana. The sequence continues at coordinate 36,501 of UZAE01000104.1, read as the reverse complement.
CTATTGGTCATCTCATACGCACGTGTATAACCGCCTGAAAACCGCAAGCCATGACCTCGGACACTCTTCTTTCATCGGCAACAGCAATGAAGCTGGTGCCTGTTCTTGTCCTCTGTCTTCTTCTAGCACGGTACTCAAAAGCATTTCGTCCACAATCCCCAGGCTACAATGAAGTCCCAACTCCCACCCGGTCTATATCATACATCCCCGGTTATCTAGATGCTCAGCCTCCACCAATGCAAGTGTATGAGGGTGAAACTTCCACAGGAACTATGCCATCCTCGATATCTCTGGCTATCGTCTTCGATTCTACCGGTTCCATGGGTGATGACTTGAAGCAGGTCAAACTGGGTGCTAGGAGAATTCTTCAAAGGCATCTGGAAAGGGGTAGAGAGGCCTTAATCAAGGACTTCGTTCTGGTCAAGGTCCATGATCCTGGTAAGCCAATTAAGCTTTTTTAGCATACTCCAACTGTGAAATTTCCCGAAGCTAGAATTATGAAGAGTTAGTTGAAATTAAACCGTGAGGTCGATCATTGTATGAACAGCGCTTTCTGGTTTGTCACGGTTAAAACCGTATAAGTTCCACAAAAAAATGAAACACTTATCATCAGGAAGCGATAGATGAAGATTTTATTTTGACTTCCAAATGAGAATGAAGTTGAAGAAAGCTTCTTGAAATTTTTCCGAAAATAGCACGGTCCCACTGCCACCAGGTCATAGACGATTTTTTTTGGCGTCATTAATTAAGGTACCAGACATTTATGGAACATAAACATATTAGGTGTGGTAAACAAAGAGGGTGTTATAAGAACATGATAAAAGGATTCTGATATTGAGTGATAAATTTGATTTTGTGGGCGTTTCGAAGTAACTTTAGTTTCTCAATGGCTGCACACAAGCATCCATCTGTCGTTATCGCAAGTAAAAAACAAATCAATTTAAAGTTCGATTTAAGCATTGCAGTTATTAATAGCTTGCTGGAAAAATGAAACCAAATGCAACCGATTTCACTCTCAGGGGGAAAATAAACCACCCCTCCCGGATCCTTTGTCTGCTGGCACGCCGAGTTACTAATGCTATTGGAAGATTGACGTGGACAAGAAGAGATACTAGTTTCGAAAAATTGCCTTTATGCATGAAAACACCGATCTTGACGGTCTAAAAATTTTGATTGGTGATTGATATATATATACGAAGGATCGAATTCACTTATAGTTTTATTATCACATATTTCACAAGTTAATTCTAATTTTTTTGTTATTGAAAGAAATACTAGCTCTCAAATTGTGCAATTAAGCACTCACGCTAGCCGGGGGTTGAACTGGTTCATTTCAATACTGGCTGAACATCTTAGATTGCGATTCAAATTACCGATGAGAATAGCGGATTGAAAAAAATTAATTATGAATTAGACAAACGAATTTACAAGTTCATTTTTACCAGGCAATGGCTATTAAAAGTGCGAATACGAGACCAACTTCTTAGTGTGCAAGGAATTCAATTCGTCATGTGTTTCACTGGGACACTTAATAGGGCGTTTTCAAACATTTACGTAACTTTTATCTAAATCGAGATAAAAATGTAGTACGAGACTGTGGAAGGCGTGTAACATATTTCTAGATGTGATATTTTCTGAGATGGTTTCCTAAAATACAGACTTACCATAAATTCATTTTTCTGATACTGTAAGCTATTGTTTCACCTTTACATGGTCGCATTGCGTCTGAGAGAATTCATTAGCTTTTTAATTAAAATATTACGAGCTTATTTTTAATAATCACCGGGTTATTGCGACTCAAATACAGTGGAATGATTGAGATACTAAAAATAAGGAATGGTTGCCATCATTATCGATTCATATCGATGTGTAATCATTATATCTTGTTGATTTAGATGAAAATTTATTGATATTTTAAAAAAGTAACTTATTGTCTGAAATAATGTATATAAATAAAACGATTGGTACCTTGGCTTTTTAAACTGATCTGGTCATTATACGTGATATTATAATAAAATCAACTAAAAGTATTTATCATTAAAATATTACTTTAATTCTTATAAAATTATCTAGTTGAATTATTTGCTCTTTCAATTTTGTCTAGTTACATCATGTAATTCAAAAGTTCTAATGGTTAATAAGATTAGAAAAGTTGTATCTTGTCTTTCAGAAAACCATAGTGTGAGATATACGATCAGTGAAGACATCAGGTAGAATCTGAAGTATGGAAATGCCAATTATCTGGGTACCATTTTATTTCGAAAAGGCCACTGAATTCTATATCATTATCGTCTATTTTTAACCTTGGCGTTAGTCAACAATAATGGACATATTTCCGAACACTTATATTTCATTTTGAGCTGGAAACGCATTAGTATTTATCAGAAAAAAGATATCTTTACTTGTTCTCGTCATAATAAATTACTGTCAATTACGACTAATTAGAGAGGCAAGCGAGATATTCTTGACAGCAATGCGAGAGCAAATATATTCAAATGGCGATCCAACTTGGTGGCCGATACCGAGAACCGAGAATCCAAAATAGTATCAATTTGGTAAAGGCGTAAAAGTGCATCGTTTACGAACAGATTCAGATTAAGAGACGTTTGTTCCTATTCTTCTGTGTTTAGATGTCGGGCCGGCCCGCGTTACCACATCAACAAAGACCTTCTACCAATACCTCGAAAGCGTCTATACCCAAGGTGGTGGTGATTGCCCCGAGATGACAATTACCGGCATTGAAATGGCTCTAGAAGCTGCTCAGCCGAACTCCCTCATCTACGTTTTCACTGACAGTAGTGCCAAGGATTATGATCGGCTCCCACGCGTCCTGAACCTCATTCAGAAGAAACAAAGCCAGGTTAGATATGTTCACACGCGGAGCAGTAGTGTTATAAATATCCGTGGTACAGATAAACAGACATTTATAGGTTCTAGACATGGAATTTGACCTGAGCCAATGAGAATATCAAACGAGACTGCTGAATGGTAGACTGAATTTCCTATTTAATCATGTCATCTGAGTCTACTGGTGTTTCTTAGAACAAAGAAGTGGTTAGTGAAGTTACCAAGTACGCATTAACCGCGATGGAGGTCATATCAGATAGCAAAAGTTAACTTATTCAAAATTTAAATTCAAAATTAAATTCTGAAAATAGGTTGAAATGTGGACATAAGGTCATATTATTTAATTGTTTATTTAATGAAAATGCCTTTTCATGCCATAATTTTTGAGTTCATTTTGTTTATTTCACCCCCCCCCCCTCTCCTCGAAACTTGTAAGCCTTTTTAAACAAAAATGAATTATCTTCTAAGTCCCTGATCACGTATCGATTTGGCAGCTCTGAAACAAACACGGTTGCAACGCTTTCAATTTAAAAGTGTTATTAATTGCTTATGAGGCAGGCAGCGTGGTAAGGGTGTCATCATCACTCACGTTTGCTGAAGGTTTATTTACCTATAATTCATATTTTATGAGTGAACAACTTTCTAGATCTGATTAGCCTCATTTTACAATGAGAATAATTTCTAGAACTAATGAGTCACCCCATCGGTAGAGGCAAAAATGTCAAACTAACCTACTGCAACTTCCTTTACAAGCCTTCCATAATCCATGTTAATCCGCCTTTCCCACCAGAGGTGAAATGAATTGTAGTGACCATCTTTTTTTCGAATGATGTAAGGCAAGTCTGAAACGAGTGGAAACATCTAGAAAGTTGTTCATATTTACAAAAAATATTAATTTCAAGTCGAAATTTTCTTGGGTTTGAATTTTGACAGATTGTATTTAACCGAAATCTGTTCATTTATGAACTGTAACATATTGTGAAAATTGAGGAAGTAGTATAATGGGTTTCTCAATCCCCCCCCCCCCCACGCCCCCCTTGACTGTCAGACGTTGTAGTAGAGGAGAAAAGATGCTATTTCACATCTCCATAGTATTACATTTAAAGGCAAAAAGAAGTGCTGGAAATATTAGAAAATTGGAAATTTCACTGTCTGTGCTGCCCGCATTCGACCCAGACATTTTGGCCACTAAATATGCGACCTGTCGCTTGAACATTATGTCACCGAGTTTAAACTTATGACCTTGGGTTTTAAATCGTTAGGAGGATCATTAAACGTTGAGGCAAAGATTAAACGGTGATGCCCAAAGATTTTTTTGTCAGAAAAAGTCTTAAGTGAGCTTTACTCGATGCTTCTACGAATCATGCTCAGATGTGGTATTAAATCGTGGCAGTAATTTTTTTAACGATAGATCTAATGTCTATTGGAAATACCAAAATTACTTGAAAAATAAGAATCTAATCAATTTAATCGGTCGAATTGTTTAATATTTCCTTTACGGAAATCATAGTTTCAATTGAGTTAGTAAAAAAGCTTCTGAATTAATGGTTATATTAGACAGGAATAGACACTTTCTCCTGCTCAAACAACTGGTGATCGTCACTACACTACAATGTAAAATTTAAGGAATCTAAAAAAGTGATCGATTGCAACAGGTACAGATTCGATAATGCATAACCTACATGCCACCAATAGCCCAGATTTCAGCAACTGAATCTTTAACCACAGTAATGAATGATCCCCCTACCCTAGAGAGATGAATAAAACATCTGCACCCCTTGCCAAACCCAGCAGAATTATGTGTAGTAAGATCTATTTTAAAGTTAATATTACAGCAGAATTATTGGTCTTAAAGAGTAAGAATAGTAAGGAATGCCTGTCGTCCGTTGACAGATTGAGAGACAGAATTGGTATTTTTTTTTGCAATTCGGAAATTTAAAATATGGAAATCTGTATATTCTTTCTTTAGGTTTGAAGTATTTATTTATACAAACCATATACGCCTTGAATATAAAATGAGGGCTTTGGAATATTTAATTCTTTTCCACTGCTACTAATACAGCGATTTAAATTAACAAAAGAACCGTACTGATATGAAGCGTTAAATTTTCTTTACTAAAAATAAATAAGCATAGAGAAAAGAAATTGCCCTTTATTTTCACTCATAAATTCCTCTCATAATTCTTATTCACAATATTCAAGACTTCTGACATGTGTGCTTCTCTACCCTCTAGATCGTGTTTGTGTTGACGGGTTTTTGCAACTCAACCGATGAGATTGGCTTCCAAGTGTACCAGGAAATTGCAACTGTCAGTTCCGGCCAAGTTTATATAATCGGCAAACGTCAAGTGAATGAGGTAAAGTCTACAACTTCTTTAACAAATATGATATTTGTTAATGCAATAGTAGAAAGCAGTGCTGTTAATATGTCTGGTTTTTATTTTAATTCATTCAAAATTGCCGCCAGTTTTTGAGCTTTTTGAGTGGAGGATGTGTACAATTGAAATAATCATACTTGATATTTAATGAAATCAAATATTTCGTTAAATATTTATTACTCTGTGGGGTTGGAGAAAATCCCTTCCATTGAACCGCATTCATAGCGTTCAATTACAGTAGCAATGAGGCAGAGAAACCAGTAAAAAGAAGTTTATTTATTTATATCAAATGGCAGGCGTTTTGATAGTTATTATTGGCCCTTTAGTTGATGTCGAGTTTCACAGAGAGAAGGACCATCAAAGTCACACAAAAGTCGAAGGGGGGGGGAAGCTGATGAGTGATCCACAGATGTATAAGAGACAGACAGACACAACGGTGAGAGGTGAGTACTGTGGAAGTGGTCGAGTATGATATACAGTCGGGTCATGGTAGTTTGAAGTCAAAAAGCAACTGCCGATTTATAAACTGTTTTGCCCTATAAGCATATTTTACCCAGGGTGCATCACGTGGAGGTAAGTCCATTGCGCACCCCCAGAAGACGTCCTAGTTTACTAACATTAGGAGCTTGGGATGAATAAGTATTGATCAAGGTTATGTTGGACGATACAGAACGACAAGTAAAGCCAGTTCAGATCAATAAATCAAACAATGAAATGTTTGATCATCTGGAATCATGGAGTTGAGATTCGTAATTATGATTATTAACGGAACTATAAGGCCGGTCTTATTTATATGAAAAATTCCAAACAGAATATGCATAGCTCAAAAGAGAGAAGGTTAAATAGCTGCACCGATTTATTTGACATTATATTAAGAAATGATATACATATTTGTAGTCATGGCAACTTTTCAACCGTGTACAATCGATGGTCCCCAAATGTAAATTGATTGGTTGTCTTTATTTCCATTCATATGCGTGGGGATTGTGGAGATCACTTAAAATTCAGATTTTTCATCTCTTGATTGAGACTTTATGAAGACAATCAAAATTAGAACAAAGAAGGAAAGAAATGGTCACACTCGGACTCCTACTTACTCTGTAACAATATATAATGTAGCTTAGATACAGAATCGATCTTATTGGGATTTCCAACCATTTCTTGAAATTGTATTACGATTGAAGGCTAGTAACTAATTTCGAAATTAAGAAAATTTCAGGAACCTTTCAGGACATCTTTAAATAATGGAATGTGAATTTAACCATACTTTGGTATTGAAAGTATTCATCTCTCTCCGCTTCGTATAGTTCGATCACAGACCACTTTGCAAGCGAAGCTGACTTGGAAATTTTAAGCTGTCTGATTCCGTATTTTTTTAAAACTAGAAACATTAGAATTCCTTGTCAAAATATAATGTTTGGTTAATTTTTTAGTTCATGCGAGTTATTGAAGCTGCAGTGGAATCACAGAAAGTTCAGGTTCTCCAGCAGGATACCTGGGAGACCACTGCCAAGACTTACAGCTTTCCAGTCGATACTCATCTCTCACAGCTCACAATTCAAGTGACCAACTACAAAACTAATGATTCGATCACTGTCGGAATTCGAAATCCAGAAGGTTAGTTCATTTGGTACTAAATGTATATCTTTTGAAATGTTTAGAAGGTAGTTCCAATTAAAAAAAACAAACAAACAGAAATCATGAATTAAGTTGAGGTTCAAAGTTCTTTGTGCTTCCTAATAAAGGCTCTTTGTTTAGATTCATTACGGTTTTAACCCTTTAACGCTGCTATAACCACACGGTCCTCCTTCGAAATAAGCTCCATTGGCACTAGACTTGTAACAGAAGGTGCAATTGTCGCTTGAAACATGTTCATTACGACTATAGTCTTCGCCTGATACCACCAAAACTCATCACGTCGACGGCATCAGTCTGCTGTGAGGCATGCGTGCGTGAGGTTGGGTGCGTTTTCAAGAAAAATGTAGTTCGGGTGTTAGATAGTTACCCTCTCGTGTCTATCTAAGATTTAAAGCCTTCTAGATGCGGCATTTCTCGATTAATCACTTGCAAGTCAAATTAATAAGAGAGACATATCGGTATGACCAAATTAAAAGACTACAAAGCAAAGCCGGACTAACACTGATTAAGGTTTGCTCATAATTTAGTCATCATTTTGATAGGATTGAAGTAAGTTAAAAAAAAACACGTTTCTTTCAATTCTCTACCCCCCCCCCCCGGAATTGAAAAAAATGCTTCATGCCAAAATATTCAGGATAAATCAAACTTTCTGACTTTAACTTTATCAATAATAACCTTACAAAGTTGGAAATAAATTGTCACTTTGGAATTTTAACAATTTTGAGAGTCAGAAAGCAAAAATCAAATTATTACTAGTAAAGCTAAATACATAGTAGAAAGTTATTCTTGAATACAAATTTCAAATTCACATTATGTATCATGCGGAGCTGCAGTAAGAGAGAGAGTTTAAGAGTTGACTAGCGTCGATGCAGCCCAAATATGAGCAGAGTTTCAGGAACAAAGAAATATTGGGTTAGTTCAATGACATCTATTGAGTCGTATAGAACTTCTGAATTTTATTGCCCATGCTACCAACGCATGCTAATAGGTTTATCCACACAAAATGTGGTTGACAGTTTCACCAAGACATTTACTGAACAAGGTTTGATACACCTAAATATGCGGCCACTGAGTGAATTGATACTAACTAAATTTCGCCCTTTCAGGAAAGTTGATAACGAAGGAAGATGGTCTGCGACAGTTGATGAAAACGGTTCCAAGTGTGTTCGTGGCATCTATCGACCATCCATCTCCGGGAACATGGACCCTTGAAGTGAGTGCGGAAGTGAGTGGTGGTCAGTCGAGCTCGTCTGGTGAGGAAAGTATTGGTGGACAATGGCACTCTGTTCGTATCTCTGGTATCAGTAAGGTCGACTTCATCCCAGGCTTTGCTGCAAATCCCCTTCCTTACAATCGGGGAGCTTCACGACAACCTATTGATGGTGGGTCTTTTAGTTAGTCGAATGACTTACAATGCTACTTGGTTTTTTTCCAAACCAAACATATATTAAGTCGACTAAGACAGAATCTGGGTAAATCCATCGGAAGCAAAATTTTCCTTTTAAAGGTCGTTACTCATTAGTGGAAACAATCCTATTCTGAATGTTAGATGATTGATGGCATATCGTTCACATTCATCAGCCAATTTTGTTTAGCTTTAGCAGCAGCTGTTTTCAGCAAAAGTAGACCAAAGATGTACTTCTGTGAACTTAGTCATACTGCGAATTCCCATTAATCTATAAACCGTCTAATTTCACTCTCGATTCAGTCCCATATTCGACTAGGAGCATTCTTCTAAAAGGAGAATTAATGACACCACTGCATGACTAATCTTCAGTTGTTTACACGCCAAATCTTTGATATGCAACCAGCTCCATTTTGCGTTACGAGGGAGAGAGAGAGAGAGAAAGATTAGATTGATTCAAATCTGGAAAGCGAATATGACTAGACCATCACCTTTTGGATTCTTTGCTACAAAATGCGATGTGAAAAGTTCAAAACAATGGAGAACAGAGCTCATTGAGCAAGAACAAAATCTTAGGTCAAGTGCGGTTTGTCGAAAGCTTGTTGATTTCTCATAAAGAAGCGATATATATATATATATTTAGAGAGGGAGAGGTGTGGGTCAAAGGTCGGATAGACGTGAGACGACTGCAAAATAGGAGTGGACGTTTAAAAATCAGTAAAATGTCAAGGTGTCTATTCAGTTAATCTTCTTTAATTGAAGTTACAACAGTATTTGCGTGACGTACGTTTCCCCATTTCTATTACAAAGTGTTTGAAATCTTAGAAGAGAAACGACAATTTCACATCCATTCTAGCCAAAGGAATCCTCACTAATTACAACAAATCTGAGTTTATTTTATGAGACGCCTTCAGTACAAAATACGGTAATCAGAGTATTGATTAAAGCTCTGTGTGTATTTCATCCTTGTGAACCCAGGTATCAAGAACTACGTGATGGCCAACATAACAGGGCGTCTGTTGACCGGAAGTGTGGATGGAGTCACTCTGCGGTCGCCAAATGGCTCGGCCCTTGTGCGTCTGCCCATGGAACGAACGCCAAATAGCCAAGTTTACGTTAGCCAACTTCCAATGGATCCTCTGCCTGGTCACTACTATCTTCAGGTGTGCCCTTAACTTCATATTTAGATTATAACTGTAATTTTCTGTCATGATGAGGATAATTTTGTCGCAGCCAAATACTCCATTTCCTGTAAAGCTTACTTTATTACATTCCTCAGTGATCTATGAACTGGTGGGTGTGTCTGCAATGACAATTCAAGAATCGCATGTCCCACTGGTAGTTAGAATGCAAGTATGATTGATCTAAGCGCGTTTAAAAATAAAGATACTGCCATATCTTAGGAATGAGATGATGGTTTTAAACAAGATGTGACCCCTAAACCCAATGTCTGCCCCTGTTCCAACCCTCTTATTAGACCGGTGTTAGGTGAGCAATAAATAGTACAAGTGGTCCTTATTATTTACACAAGACTAAGATGGGAATCGCTTTGGGACTAAAACGGATATATAGTTGTGGTTGTAAACATACAAATAAAACACTTCGGAAATGCCATCTTTCGTTTGTTGATGGTAACAAGTAACTTGAGCGCACTCTGTGCTTGCTCTGCACCAATCAACTTAAACCAATTAGCTGCATATTTGCACTACATAGCCATCGTAAACTTCTTACTGAATTTGTTTGTCCTTTAGTATCAATATTAAGATTTCTTGCATTGATACTCCACCTTTTAACGCGGAGAATGAACGCTTCCATATATAAACTTCTGTACTATTAATAGGTATCAGGTCAAAGAGTAATAGAAATTTCGTCATCCGTATTAAGTTTTAATGATTGATGCAAAATTTACAAATCAGTGGTGCGAGTACTCAAGTTTTGCATCGAATTGAAGAGTTATGTAAGGCTTCTAGTGGGTGTAATTTACTCAAATGTGCTTATTCGAGTTTATTGAAGTGTCGTTAGAAGGCATTTCGGAAATTCCAAAAGTTATGGGTCATAGAATGCGCCTTAGATAAGGTATCAAGAAAACTTGAAAATGGTGGCCCCAAAAATGTCAACTTATTGTAACTTCAGATCTCCATATTCCGTCAAGCTAAATGTTTCAAATTTGATCAATAGGTTACGGGCCGTGACAGCCAGGGTTACACATTCCAACGTTACTCAAAAGTGGCTCTTTTGGCAAGACCAGCTCGTCCTTCGGTTGTCACCTGCCCAGCCAAACTTGAAGTTGCTCGAGGGACCACTGCTCATCTTACTTGCCTTATTGACAGTGAGGTGCCATTCAGTGTCAAGTGGTACCAAAACGACCGCCCAATCACTGGATTCCCAGGAGAGCATCAGATTTACAGGTTAGTTAATAATTTTAAAATTTGTGATCATGTCTCACAAGCATAGAAGCTTGAGTTGCGTCTCCACTTATGCCCCCCTCTAGTGTACCAACAAATGTAACTTACACATTGTATGATGTAAATGAAGAATCACAAGGAATCTACGCCGTTGAAATGGTTCCAGCAGGAGCTGGACAAGATGCAGGACCAGGAAGAGTTGGCAAAGACAAAGTGGCTTTAGTGATTCTTCGTACGCGTTTCACAAATACTGTTTGTCATACTTAAATTTGCCTTTTTTCATGAATTTCCTCCCATTCCAGCGCCTCCACCTACGGTTCTGATACCGAGAAACGCAAGCGTTGAACCAAATGGAGTTGCCCGGCTCATGTGTACAGTGTTTTCCCAAGCAGATAAAGTGGATATAAACTGGTATCGTGGTGATTCAATTCGCTTTAAAGTGAAGGATGGACGCAGATACTCAATTCATATGTCTGGAGGTGGCGAAATGTCACCAGTTGGTCAGACATTCACGAGCACTCTTCAGATCACGTAAAAGACAAATTTTCGCATTAAAAAGAATAATTGCAAGTAGATAAATGTCTTACCAAGTTTGTATTTTAAATAGAAACGTCCAGGATAGTGATATCGGCCAGTACATTTGTGAAGCAGAGCATAAAGGTGGCGTTAGTTCAGCCGTTGGATTCGTTATAATTCACGGTTAGTTCGAGGAGATGAATGTATTTAAAGTATATAGCTAATTCGATGAGGTTAACCAGTTGCTTTCTCCTTCAGTTCGACCAAGCGTTACGGCTGAGAGCGAGGGGGTGGAGTTCAAAGATGGTGGTCGTTTGGTTCTTTCCTGTCGTGCTGAAGGTCATCCACCTCCCGAAATCTCTTGGAGCTTCAATGATGTGCCCATTCCAAGGGGTGAAGAACTACAGATGGCATCGTCAAGAATCACGATCCTTGATGAATATTTGGTAAGTAAGCTGGTATATATTCATTTACGTAGAACCGCAAGAAAGAAAATTAGTTACTTGAATTGCTTCAGTGCAATAAGGAAGTCTGTTCTGACCGAATCTATGATCGTACTTTTGGGCGAATAGGTGGAAAAACACCCACCGCTTTAACACCGTGCAAGAAGGCAGACATTGTATCAAGTCAGCCAAAAGATAGGGAAAAGAGGTAAAACAATGACAAAGCGATAGACATTTTACGCAGCAAATTGAAGCCATATAAATAGCAATGTAAGAAAGGGAGAGCTTTGGAAGGCCAGGCATATTTTAAGGACAAAATGGAATGGGGTTCTTGACCCATCGACTCAACTCTGCGCTTGTTCCGTTCAGCCCACCGAACAGATACACTGCCTGTATCTTCTATAAAATTGCATCAATACGAGGAATGGGACCAAGATCTGACTACTAACTGGATGACATAAAGTAACTATGACACAATTTAGTCCCTTACTATTTCCCCCACTTTTCTGAAAGCTTTTCAGTTCAAAATGGTGAGTATGACCATATACATTTGTGAACATTTGCTTTGGATTTTGGAATCAAAGGGTCAAGATAATAATCAGTGTATAGTTTTTTGGTCAGTTTGAGGCCTTTGAGTGATATTAGGTAAATATCAATTCGTAATCGAATTGGGAGGGGGAAGGGTCATGTAATTTAAGTCCCGATGACGTTTGTACATTTGAAGAAGAAATTGTTACCCACAGGAATCACGACTTATCATCTCACCTGCGGAGTCCACTGACGCTGGTCGTTACTCCTGTTTTGCGGTTAACTCAGCTGGTGAATCACAAGCTGATATACTAGTCTCCTTCATTGCACGTCCAGAGATTATTCGCATCGACGCAATCAAAGAAACTCCTCAAGAAGGTGAAAGACAAACTCTACGTTGTCTAGCTAGTGGCCAGCCTCCACCGCTAATAAAATGGGAATTCAACGGCAGTCCCGTAAGCTCCAGCCACTTCTTCCCGATGTATTTTTTAGTCAATGGGAAATATTACAGCTTCTTCCTTTACGTTAATAGGTGGGTGAAAGCGCTAACATTAGACTCAATCAAACCACTGGCGAGTTAGAAATCCTCAATCTCAAGCGTCACATGAGTGGAAAGTGGACTTGCGTTGCCGAAAATGTTGCTGGAAGTACTCGAACTTCAGTTTCCATGGAAGTTGGATGTAAGTTCGCAATCGTTGTTAGTATGCCCAGTGGTTTGTGAATTAGAAATAAATGTATTCTCCGTTTAGTCAAACCGAAAATGGATAGCACGGTCATGCAGGAGCGTATTTTCGGAGACTTTGCAGCAGATCTGGTGGTTCCGTGTATTGTCGATGGAAACCCACCACCACAAATCAAATGGTTCAAGACGGTAGGAGAGAATCAAGTTCCAGTAACCTATGGTGGCAAATATACTCTTACGGCGGACAATTCTCTTCATATATCAAGTAAATTAGCATATTTTATCTATGGGTACAAAGATTTCATTTTAATTAAATAAAAGATAGATGATGGGGGTTGAGGGTAGGGGGTGGGGGTCACGAGTAAAGTTTCCTATTTTCCATTTATTTGATTCATTTATGGCACAAAATAAGTTTGTCTTAAAATTACTTTTTATCGACAGGAAATTGTTGGAGAGTAGGCTGTAGAGACAAATAGAGAAGGTTTGTTAAAAAAACATAAACTGTTTCTTTATGTTTACTTATTTATTTATATCTAATGGTAGGCTTTGTGTTAGTTACCATTAGCCCTTTAGTTGACTTCGGACCCCACAGAGGGGAGTGACATTTAACTCCTCAAAATATCAAGATTGAGAACAGAAGAGTGATTTAAAGATGTAAATGGGCAGGCACAAAAGTAGTGATAAAGGTAAGGTGAGTACTGTGAAAGTAGTGGAATATGCCACAGAGTAGAGTAGTTTGAAGTCAGAAGTCAATTGAGGGTTAATAGACATTTTAGGTGTATGTGTATACATTACCAAGTTTGCACCACGTGGAGGTAAGTCTATCATGAACCCTTGCTTCCTTTTATGAATTGAGAGAAAACAAACTGTAATTAAGAAAGAAAAAGAGAGGACTCATATCAGGTGGGGGGTGGGGGGGGATAGAGCGCTAGACAAAATGGTTTTTATCGAAGAGGAAGTCAAAATCCGTAGCCTCTGAGCTTGAGTCAAAGAGGGATGAAGTGGAGTGAGTATGCTCGGTTTAAGAAAGCATACAAACACTAGGATATAATTATATTCAAAACGTTTTAGCATCACAATAATCAAAAATAACTTTGGGAAGATTATGCTGATTTTCTTTCATGTCCGGCTATATATTCAAGTTGAAATTAGGTAAGGTTCATAAATTTAAGGATCTCATCATTTGACAGCTCATTAGATTAAAGAATAGTGAATATGTGGAAGCTTAATTTATTATCATAGAATAATCAGCTGCCACAGCAGATAATTGATCTTTTTATTTGCAAACAGATCTCAGCATGGAAGACGGAACAACCTTCGTGTGTGAAGCTTCGAATACATATGGCCGTGACCAATTCCATGTTACAGTTGAACTCGGTGGCATTCGTAAGCCTGTTTATTGAATACCCACTTAAATCAATTGATCTCCTCAACTTTGACTTTCAATAAACTTTTTATATATCGTATTCCAGGTGCACCTACCATCTCTTACACAGAACCAAGACAAATTGTGTTGGAAGGCAGCTCAGAAATGATCCTCAATTGTCCTGTTCTCGATGCCAAACCACCTGCTCAAGTGAATTGGCTCAAGAATAGTGTGGAGATTAATTTAGATGATCCTCGCTATGCCCTGCTTGACAATAGTCTTGTCATTCGTGGCATCACGGTATGAAAAAATGTGCAATTTACTCTGTAGTTAGGCGTTTTATCGCATATGCTAAAATTTAAATGCTAAATTAGATGGACGATGAAGCCGTGTATACCTGTGTGGCTTACAACGTAGTTGGAAGATCTAAAATCGATATCGAGTTGGATGTTCAGAGTAAGTAAACATTGCATTAACTTAAAGCATTTATTTACATGTATTTATATCGTACGCAGTTGAAGATTTTTTTAAAATACTGCTTTGCTTTGTGAAGAGGGAGGTTGCAAAAGACACCTTGCGACATGGTAAAACAAATATCTGACAGGTTTTAACCTGAATGAATGCCGCAATTAATAAATTTATAGTTTTCTGAAAGATTTACCAGCTTATTTTGCCTATTATTGTCATACTGTGCTCACCTTTTGACATTGTAATGATGGTAAAAAAATTTTCTTCGAAAGTGAAGAGACCGACAGAGCTAACTCAATAGTTTTATTTTTCCCCTTAGGTTAGAAAATGCACGCTTAGTAGATAAAAGGGTTTTTATCTTGGCCCATTTCCAATTTAACGAGTTGTCTGCAGATTTCTGGAGATTCAGGCAACTGGATAGCTTATTTTTGAGGTTTCAGCATGAGCTTGAAAACTCAAAAAATTGGCGTTTAAAAGGAGGCTCTAAACCTTATTTCAAATGAAAACTTAAAGTGTGTTTTGGGCTCCCATGAAGTTAGTTCGTAATTAAATCGAATCAATACGTCTTTATTAGCGATTCAAGGATATTTGCTGCTTAATTTCTCAGCCCCTAGTTTAAGTTGGGTTGGCAATTAAGTACAGTTGATGAATGGAACTAACCCTTAACACAGAGAAAGAGAATAGCATGACTGCTGTGGATTCCGACGAATTATGATTCATTGTTAACCAAAGGATACTGTTATATTTACCTAGTCCATTAGATTTTGATATTGGCCTTCTTCTTCAGCCAAACCTAGATTCGTCACAGATGATCCTCGTACGACAACAGTGGAAATAACCCAGGGCAAGATATTGGAGTTGCAATGCAAGGTGGAAGGCGATCCGAATCCTGAAATAGAATGGCGCAAGGATGGACGTATGGTGACTCCCAAGAGGGGAGTCGGTGCTCCTGGTGGTCTCAGTGGGGTTGTTCTTTCCCCTGATGGATCGACTTTGACTGTGTACTCTGTCTCAGATTCCTCTAGCGGAATTTTCACTTGCTCAGCATTCAACACACATGGTGCCGTATCAAAGGAATTCCATGTTAATGTCAAGAGTAAGTATTCTGTGGGATAAAAATTTCTCCATTAGCGAAATATGTGCGTGGATGATCGTACCGTCTTTAGAAATTCGATGTTTCATTAATTCTGATTGTTAAGGCTCCGGTTATTGAGAATCTGTTTAAAATCAAAGCTTGACATCTCCAATAATAATCGATTTTGCTTTTGCAGCTCCCCCTGAAATTTCCAAGGAAGGTTTGAGCGAGATTGAAATTGCACAAAACGAGATGACAATCTTGACCTGCATGCTGAGCTACGGACAACCACAACCATCTCTAAGGTGGTATAGGAATGGTCAACCACTCGTGGATATCCCCGGTCGCGTCCATATAGTTGACAATGGACAGAGTGTCGTAAGGTTATCGTACTTGCTGCTGTGTTAGTAAATTTGAGCTTGGAGTATTAGATGGTTTTTTTAACTTTAAGGAAATACAAGGAAAGAACGAAGAGGACTCAGGATCTTATGAATGTCGAGCTGAGAATGAAGTTGGTACTGACTCGCGTTTCTATCAAGTTACAATCCTAGGTAAGACTTCATCTTGGTTGCTATGACTCATCATCATCACCATTCACCTAGTGAATATTGAGCCGACTGTGTTTTTCATTTAAGTACCACCGATATATACTTCGACACATGCTCGACGACGTCTTTTGGTGCGAACTGGTGAACGCGTTGACTTGGAGTGTGGAATGGCCGGTTTCCCTGAACCAGACATTTCTTGGACATGGAATGGTCGTTCGCTGGAAGATGATAAACTAGGGGATCTTGGAATGAGCATTCGTCCTCAACGAGAAGGCACCTCTCAGCTCACCATCATGTATATGAATGGTGAACTGCAAGGAAAGTAAGTTACACTAATCAAGATTGATGTCATAGGGAATGATCCATTTATAACATATGCCTCATTCTTCTTAGCTACACATGCGTCGGTCATAATCGTGGTGGCACGACTTCAATGGATTATGAAGTGATCCTTTTAAGTGAGTTTAACTTTTATACTCCCTTAACTATGTGTACTTTCATAATGCTATCCATTTGTTATTAAATTAGGCCAGCCGAAGATCATAGATTTTGTTGAGCGAGCAGTCGTATTCCTAAATAACACGATAACCTTAACCTGTGGAGCCTCAGGGACACCGAAACCGAATATTTCCTGGTGGTTTGATGGTACACAAATAGTTCCAAATATAACTCCTGGCTATAGGTAAGGATTCGGTTTTGTATGCACTTTTTTATATTATTAAATCTTATAGCTTATTTGTTTCTGATCCCAATCAAGGAGGGTGTCGTAAGTTGTAGCACTCGTTGTTTAGTCTTGTAATTTGCATGCCTTTTTTCAAATTTTTCGCTCTAGTTCCCATGGAAACTCTTCATAGATCTGCATTAGAATGACAATCAATGTCAAAATCAGAAAACAATGCATTTGCATTGAGAAATGACTCAATTCTTGATCTAATATTTGACCATACTAATAAATTATTAAAAAATTCTGAATATGGGAAATAACCTAATAATTTGTTAATACTTGCTTTAGGAACCGGCATGTCTTATTCATCCAATATGGAAGCTCTACTAAATATATTTAGTAGTATTTGACAATTGAATTCGGTAGTCCACTAGCTAACATTTACTCTTCCCTCCCATCCTAAATATAGAATGGTTGGTGATGGAAATCTTATGATTTACAACGCGCAACGCTATCATGGTGGAGAGTACAGGTGTATTGCTGAAAATGAAGCCGGTCGGGACACGAAAGCTTCTATGATTACAGTTTTTGGTAGGCATTGGTTTTTGACTCATAAACAAGTACTTATTTCAAATTAAGTAGTGCTGTTCTATATATGTATATACTTATAATAGAACCCTCGGGCGAACCTCCGATATCGCAGAACCTCACCACTATTTCGATGGGAGGAAATATTACGTTCACATGTAAACTCACTTCCAACCCCCCTCCGAAGATCAAGTGGTACAAAGATGGCGTGGAAATCTTTTCAATTATACCACAAGGTTTATCATTTGCTCATTGACGTTAGCTAGAATATACATGCTTTTTCAGTCGACCATAGCTTTATATATATGATCAAACTTAAGCTTCACCACTTGATTTAGCTCGATTATGGCTATCAAAGGATGAAACCACTTTGACCATCTTGGATGTTCAACCTGAGGATCAAGGTCAGTATAAATGTGAAGCCGAAAACATTCCTGGAAATTGGGATCTATCTTACTATCTTGTGGTTACCTGTAAGTACATTCTGTAAATCTGCGTCAAAGAATCTTCTAACTTTACTGTGGTGTCATGCTAATGTTCTTGTTATTTTAGCTTCTCCGGCTATCTTGGTTGGCTCCTCGTCTCGAAAGAAGGAGAAAATACGTCAAGGACATGACCTCCGTCTTAGATGTATCGCTGTCGGCCATCCTGAGCCTACATACCAATGGTTGAAAGATGACACACCAATTGCTTCCACTAGCATTCCAATGGGAGCCGGACAGTCGAGTGAAACTGTAGAGGTCTCAACAGTGAGCAAACGATATGCTCTGCACGACCAGGGCCGTGAATTGGTCGTTTTCAGTACCAAGTCTGAAGATGCTGGTTCATACACGTGTATTGCTGTTAACACTGTTGGCCGCGACCTACATACAATGGAAGTTTCAGTGACAGGTAGGCTAATGTCGTTGAAAATCCTTTATAGGAGCGGAGCATGTTTAATTTTATCTTCTTCGACTTTTAGCCAAACCTTTCTTCGAGGACGGTTTGGATCACGAGACTCCAGAGTTGACTCGTGGACAATCTGCTTTAATCTGGTGCAATGCATCTGGAACCCCGACACCGAAAGTCAAGTGGTCTACGGTATGTCTCCATGTGTTCCTTAGTTCTGTGTCATTGAGGTGCAAACATGGTAGTCAATTTCTTCGTTGTATAGCATGAGGGAGACATCGATCCCGTGGACAAAAATCTCCAAATTCAGCACGAGGGGCGAGCACTTTTCATCGTCAATGTAACACAAGCCACAGCAACTCGGTACACTTGCATTGCTTCAAATGATGCTGGCGAGGCCAGACGCATAATTGATCCAGTTATTGTTTGTAGGTTTACACTAACATGAATTGAGTTTTTGGCCAGGTTTGACCAGGTTTACTAATTTACTCGTATCCTTTATTGTATAGATGCCCCAGATATTATCAGTCACGAGGGTGAGAATCCACGACCAGTGATTAGAAATGGAGAGACGCAGTTGTCCTGCGATTGGGATGCCTATCCTGACGCCAAAGTTGAGTGGTTCAAAGGCGGTGAACCAATCAACAGCCATGATTTTCCTAGGGCTAACTTCTCAGTCCGTAACGCAATGGTAAGAATATAGATGTTTTAGGTTTATATGAAAAGGCAGTTTTAAAAAGTATTACTTAAAAGTTATTAATTATAACAATTTCAATAGCAAGGTAGAGGTTAAACCAAAGGCCCCCTTAATTGCATAAATGGGCAAATCTGTATCTCTACAAAATATCAATTAAACATGGAGGACGGAAGTTTAATGTATTGGGAACCACGAATAATAGACCCAGAATATCTGCTAGAAAACACGTCATAACTGACTCACAATTACAACTTAGATCACACCCACTTAAATAAAAAGATCGGACTTGTGTTAACAAACGAGAGAAGCCAGTCATACTCAAATTGTTGCATTTCTAAGGTGTTTTATCGTGTGATCCGAACTAGAGAGCCTGGATACTATAGCAGTCAAAGGGATTATGAGGAAGAAAAAAGCATGAAAAGAAATATTGATTTTATCGGACTAACCTCATCTTATAAGAGCATCTTAGATCTTAGCCCTAGGTCGCTGAACTATCTATTATAGAACAATTTAGGTTGTGTAATACATTAAATGGGTGTTTTATCTGGAATTGTTATCTCTCTTCACAGCTCTTTCTACATAATGTCCAACCACAGGATGCCGGGATCTATCGTTGCGTGGTTACCAATAGAATTGGTAGTACTAAGCGTCAATGGAATGTCAACGTTATGAGTAAGTGTAATTTATTTTGTGTAAAGAATCAAACCAAGAAAATTTTGACTGATCACTTAATAAGGTGGTGATAAGGGTAGCTTAATAAATGGGTTCATTCATCTGATGCATTCCTTCAGTAAGCACCATACGAACTCACTGCATGCGTTGGGAATGAACTAGGCCAATGCACTGAAAAACAAATAAAAAATCGATTTTCCAATTAAAATTCTCGCAATAAAACATCGAACAATAGTGCAAAGGTTTCAAATCATGCGAACTCGGGTAGTTTTTACTCTGATTCTTCTGCTTATTTCCGTTAGTCCAGAGTATATTCCTATTTTATATCCAAGTGATGGAATCATATTTGCGGGTTGCAATTTGCCTATGTGCTGGAGTGGTATGTTGAGAGGATTCAAATGTAGACGTGGAATGTGTAAGATCATCTGCAGTGAGGAAACATGCTTTGAAAATGCGTTTTCTGTTGCTTATCCGCCTCCTCCTCCTCCTCCTCGAACGACATCGTCATCTCCTAGGCGGTCTCAGAAGAAAACCTCCGAGAACATGGTTGATGTTCGAGTTGATCGGAGTAAAAAGGAAGCCTCTCAGAGAGGTTCAAAGGCACTTGATATTAAAAATCCGCTGCAACTCTATTCAAAATTTGACAATTGTACTTCAAAGATATGTGCTCATGGAAACTATAGTGGATTTGAATGCTGGAATGGATTCTGTTCAACTGTTTGCAAGGGGGATAATTGTTACCATTTCGTTGTTTCTACATAAATGACAGTATTGATACACATATTAATGTTGACATATTCATTTATCTTTGTTTATAACCTTAATTATGCCTATATAAAACCTGAGGTTTCTGATAATGGAAAGTTAACACCTTTTACTGTATTCTAAATGAATTCAGTGAAATTTGAAGTGGCTTCCTTTCATCGATTTGAAATGCACTTAGAAAATGGTAATGTGTTTTTAGTATTTACTACATGGTTTATGGAATGAATAAATTTCGTAGTTATATTTACATTTTTGTCACTTGATTGATTATAATCGATTTCTCTACAGACCAGTGAAACTGATGGAGATTGAGTCAGTTCAATATGGTTCGTCATATTTTGTTCGATCGAATTCCATTTCTCCGTCTGAAGCTTACACACCCCTATAAGGTGGCAGACTTCTCATTTAAGAGCTACATTTTAGGCAACTAAGGTTATTTAATAGGAAAACATTATTTGGTTGGTCACGTAGACCAGGCATTAAAAATTGACAACTTTATTACCCATGACAAAGCATCCTAATATCGGGGTTTTTAGAAGTGGGATGCAAATGACTATTTAGATCAGTAATTAAGTCAATAGAGGGCTGGGAGATGGAACAGGTGAATCACAAATACAAATCGAGCAAATAAAAGGTTCTAAATTCATAAAATTTTGTATTCAAATTGCATAAATTTTACTAAACGTGCATTGTTCATTGATTCACTTTCCTATGCTCCAAGAGTCACATTTAAAATTTCTTGACTAGGTTTTAGTTCTGTGCATGCCGAGTGGTTGATTATAAGAGATACGAAACAGTATACCTTTTCCTTTCATGGCTACTATAGCACAAAGCCACTAACTAGCGTGCCATATACACTGTAAGGTTATAATTGATAATTAAGTTTCTATCATACTTATATCCCCTTAGGTATCAAAGTATCTATTTAGAATAAAATATTTCTCAATGGCAAGCTACTGATTTATGAATTCTCACTAATACGACTACATGGTGATTATAATTATTAAGTTCAAAATTCTTTAGCATATCCGGCAGTTGACAGTTCATATGCTATTAATCGGATTGAACTTTAACCTAGAACTGTATATGAGTAAATATAAATTTTACTTTGACTTTAAAAGAACTTTGTTAATTCTAAAACTGTGCAGTATGTCCGTGTCAGATGAATGATTTAATCACAGTTTGAAATGTCTACTTGTAACCTTTCTATCAGGTCCACCGAAATTCCTCTTCACAAGTGAGGAAGGCATGCAAAGTGTGTCGCTTGGGGCTAGCGTCGCCCTCTTCTGCGTTGCCGATGGTGAACCAAAGCCAATAATTCGGTGGACTAAAGATGGCCTTCCCATCACAAATGAGATGCAAAGTGGAAATTACCAAATCTCCGAGGATGGCGTCCACCTTCGAATTCCATCTGCTGAAGAAAATGATGCTGGACGTTATGTCTGCAACGCTGTTAGTCCATATGGCGAAGTCAGCAAGCAATTCGATATCAAAGTTACATGTAAGTGCAACTCTATAAGTTACTTGCCCTATTAAGTATGATAGCCATATGACCTAGAACTTTCATGATAGGTTAAATCGTGCTACTAACTAGTTTTCAGTAGATTATATAAAAGATGAAAAATTCTCCATATTTCAACCCCACAGATGCTCCCCGTTTGGACGGTGATGGCCAACGACAATATAGCATTGAACGCACTGTGGGAAGTAGCGTGGTGCTCGAATGTCTTGTTATCGGTAACCCAACTCCAGGCATTGAATGGTACAAAGATGGCGCTAAACTCGATCCACTACCGTACCGGTAAAATATTTTGAGACAAATCACTTTCATATATCTTGGGTGTATACTACCTTGATAGCTTGTCAAATTTTAGCTATCGTCTTTTCAATCAGAAACGCGAGTTGGAAATCCTATCCATTCAGCCTGTTGATGCTGGACGATATAGATGTGTCGCTTCAAATGAAGCTGGCTCTTTGGAAGTGAGCGTTGACTTAACCGTTGGAGGTAAGACTGTTGATGAAGTTTTTCTAGCATAATTTTATTTGAAAGTGATCTCACGCTGATATTCCGACATCCTAAAGCTCCACCAAGGATCGATAGAGGTCGTCTACGCAGTGAATACGTCATGAAGGAGGGAGACGAGTTGGTGCTACCGTGTCCAGCAACTGGTTCCCCTGATCCACGTCTTGCTTTCACTCGAAGTGAAATCGATCCGATAACAGATAAAATCGTTGATAGACCACTTGGAGAATATAGCTCATCATCCAATGACCTTCCTCTTATTTCAGAAAAGGATTCCATTTATAGACGAACTGTCGTTTCTCAGGTAATTATATACAGCTCCTTAGATTGAGCGTTATCCAAAAAAATAGTCCCAATAATTATATTCGCATCTTTTAACAGGAACGTCAGACTATGACTATCTTCAGAGTTCAAAAAAGTGATTCTGGTATGTACCAATGCAATGCTAGTAACGTAATCGGTTGGGATACTATGAAATATACTGTTCGTGTGAGAGGTAAATATTACCTTAATTGCTTATATTTCGATTGCAAATGTATGTTCAATGTCTATTTTGCCCTTCTTTAGTTCCACCAAGTTTCGATACCTCAAATATGCAGCCTGAAGTTCAATGGTTTGTCAATCAAACACGCTTCCTTGACTGTCCACTTCACGGTTTTGCTGATCCACCAGCAAAGGTGACTTGGGAACGCCATGGTGTACCAGTGGTAAGTGGACCTGATGTCCAAATTTCTCCCGATGGGTCTCGACTCACAGTACCTCGAGTTAGTCTTTCTGATGGTGGTAAATATCGCTGTGTCGCTTCGAACGAAGTTGGTCGCACTTCACAGACTTTTCAAGTACTCGTATTTGGTAAATCTTAAATTACTTTACACATTTCAGGCCCCTTTAAAGCACCCACCATAAATCAAAGTGATTTGTTTTAGTACGTCCTCGATTTCTGGATCCGATTCGCAAGATCAATATTGAAGCTATTCAAAACCAGACAGTGCATATGTCTTGCGAGGCTACTGGCGACCCCACACCCCGCATTACTTGGTTCAAGAGAGATGTGGAGCTCTTTCCGCCTGGATCATTCTCTACCTCGGGCACTGGTTCACTTCACGATTCACCAAAGAATGTGATGCCTCTACAGGGGGATCAGATCTTGCAAATCACCAATGTGCAAAAGAGTGATGCAGGAGATTACATCTGTATGGCATCAAACGGTGGAGAAGCAACTGAGAAGAAGTTTAACCTCACTGTAATAAGTAAGTTTAAGAAGTAAATTCCATCAGAGCAATAATTGAATGTGTATTTAAACATACACACCTATTTCTAGTGCCTCCATCAATACTCAAATCCAAAGGATCTCCAGAAGCCCAATCAACTCGTGAGTACGTCCCAGTGACCTTCCACTGCCTTGTTCGTGACTATAACAGCACTCAGCCAGAAATAATGTGGACGAAGGATGGATCACCAATTCTTATGTCCGAGGATGGTGATTACTTTGTGGTACAAGATGGTGGACAAGTGCTAACGGTTGTACGACCAACCTCCAGTGAAATTGGACTCTACAGATGTGAAGCTAAGAACAAGGCTGGAACTGATAGCCATCAATTCAAACTCACCGTAACAGGTGAGCTAATTATTCACGAAACAATTGCATCTTTTCTTTCAGTACACAATAGAAACATAATGGTTTCACTGTAATATGAGGTTTTTTACACCACATGGTTCATTAACAGGTGAATATTTTGTCGTAATGAGAGTGGGGGGGGGAGGATGCCGAGTTTGGCCAGGAATAAATAGCGGTAAGAGTCTGCCGTTGAGTCAATGCCTCACAATAGGTAATTATGTGATATTGGAACAGTTTTGTGTTATATTTTGACTTGATATTGGTTAACAGTGCAGATAAGGGGGACTGTTGAAAGAAATCCCTAGGGAATTGGTGTAGGTAAAAGTTCTAGATTCTGCGTAATTAAATCAACTTGTTGAGTTATTGCCCTTTAATACTAAACAAGATATGGAAAGAGAGAGAGAGAGAAAAGGCTATGTCGTGAGATAGAAGCGAAACAGGATTCCATATGTTAAGTCTGAGGGAAAAAGGTCCAAGTAAACGATCATTGGATGACGACAAGTAACCTGAGAAATTCAAGGGCGCTGTAAATAGTGCCCATTGGCTATACCTATGCTATACTAAACATATACAATGGCTATGAAGTGGCAATCTCTAGATTCGGCGTTGAAGATCATACCGTTATAATGGAATCGGTACCATTCGCCATAAGGTCATTGAACATTCACCGGCACGTGATAGTAGGGCAAGATATGAAGTATAGATAGGAAAAATGATCCTCTTATACCCTCGAATTTCCGAAATTTAGCTTTGTAGCTCCTTTTCTGAGCTAGAATATTTTTACGGTACATTGTAGGAAATGAACGAACAAGAGAAATGTTGCCTGTTGAATCAAAGAGAAGGGCATATGTCATTTTATTATGATCCACATAGTTCACTGCTCTTTAAGCACTATAGGTATATCCAATAAGTATAATTCTTAAATACAGAAAAATGTCACTCAATTATTAATCTTCTAAACAAGCGTTTGCTGTCAAATTTAGCTGCTCCTCGCTTCCCACCTGACTTTGTGCGTTACCGTGAGAAGATAACTCAACAAATTGGAACACAGGTGAAACTAACCTGTCCGGTGGTTGGCTCACCCTCACCAATAGTGACGTGGTACTACAACGGCTCCCCACTTCTACCCTACACCCTGCCCTCACACTACAACTTCGATATGGAGAGTCGAGTGTTGCAATTCATTGCTGGTGAAAAGGACTCTGGTGAATATCGCTGTATTGCCCATAATGAGGCAGGAAATATATCCAAGACGTATGAACTCGAGATTATAAGTAAGAAAATTTCCTTTACTCGATGAGAAATGACAAAATCTTGGGGGTTATCATCCTACCGTTGAATTTCAGTGCCTCCGCTTGTTCGACTTGATCGAGCTGAGATGCGGGAGAGAGAGGGATCGACGTTCACTGTCCAATGCATTGCTGAAGGCCATCCACCACCCAAGATTGAGTGGACTCGTAGTACTGGAGGTCTCTTCAGGATCGGTACTAATGTTGATCTAACGTAGGCTTTCTATAATTCATTTGAAGCATGCCTCAATGCAGTAGACCTAATATTTATGGAATGCACCTTTCTTGTGACCTTATAGTACTGGAATTTTGACAATCACCGACGCTCGAAAAGAGGATACAGGAGTGTATACGTGTACGGCTACGAATAAGATAAGCGCGGATTCCAAGACTGTTGACATTCAAATTATTGGTAATCTTTCCTTGCATTATATTTATAGTACCTAAGTTAATACATAATAAGAGAATATTATTTTTTGTTGTGATTAAAATTCCATTTCAAATACTAATAGTTGAAGGTGCTTTTACGAGATAAAAATAGAAATTTTGAACCTAGACGTAGTGACTCACATTTTTCAAACAGTCGAGTGAAGGTAATCAGGCTGATAGTTAGTTTTTATTCCCATTATCATGTGTTAATGTATCTTGAAAAAGCAGAGCTTGTTCCTCGCATTCTTTTCTGCTACGAAGATAGTTTATTTATCTATTTCAAATGGCAGGCGTTTTGATAACTATCATTAGCAATTTAGCTGACTTCGGGCATCACAGATGGAAGGTTCATCAAAGTAGCAGAGAGTCGAGGGGTGGGGAACAGAAGAGCGATTCGCAGATGCAAAAGAGATTACAAGGTAGAGAAAAGGGTAAGGTGAGTACTGTGAAAGTGGTGGAATATGACGTACTATGGTAGTTTGAAGTCAGAAGCCAACTACCGGTTTATAGACTTTTTTTGGCCTTATGAGTGTATATTGCCCAGGGTGCACCACGTGGAGGTAAGCCTATCGTACATTCCTCTACGAAGGTAGTAAAATCAGAAAAATGTCTTCTAATGTATGCCGATACAGACAAATCCAACTGAGCTGATTTTTCCCAGTCAATTAATGACATGACTTACACGAGGTATTTATCCTTAGAACGTCCTGTTATTCAAACGACAACTGCCCCAATCATCGTTAACGAAGGTGATCAAGTTGTGCTACCTTGCACAGTCACTGGAACCCCCCCGATTCAAATCCAATGGCGTCTTCCTTCTGGACAACAGATCACGCAAGATGAAATACTTGGATTCCAAGTTCTTCCACAACAGGGTCTCTTGATTGAACGAGCGACGAGATCTCATGCTGGCCTCTATAGATGCTCTGGTAGTAATGAAGCTGGAAGTCAGAATGCTGTTATAAATCTTGAAGTCTTAGGTGAGTTGAACAAACTGCGCCACAAACTAAGATCATTGCGCCTTGCGCTTTATTTTCACGTGCTTTTTTATTTAAGTTCCTCCTAAATTGGTTCGACCAGTAAGCACCGAGGCCTCTGGTAGAATGAACTCCGTCCTTCAATTGAATTGTGAGGTTGAAGAAGGCGTTCCTGCACCAATTGTCATTTGGGAACGCAATGGAGTCTCATTCAGTCGAACGAAGAGCTTCTACACAACAACCGATTCTGGCCTCTTCATTTTCAATGCACTTAAGTAAATTAATTATAGATTTCAATCAGTATAGTTAAGCGAATTAATTTTACCTAAATAATAAAAGCACTTAAGGCTAGTTATTGTGCTAGACGATTGCCCATGACTGTGAATTACCAAGCAATACTCAAATTTTGGATGACAGGGGAATGAGAAAAAATGAAAACCCCTTTGCTTAAGGAGGCGGGAGGGAGGGAGGGGGGAGGGAGGGGGGAGGGGGGTCGAAAAGAGTCTATTCTACTGAAGTTGAGTACTACTATATTGATCCACACGGAGAACTGATTAAAGTAACCCCAATCAGGTGCTAGGAGGGAAAGAAGAATGAGAACGTGGGATGATCGATCTTTTAAGGAAATATTCCTCTCTTTAGTAAACACCAGCCACTACTCCAAAGTTATTAGCAAATAATTACCAATGCAGACTATCACAGTCGTACCCTCTTTGTTAATGAAAATGAAATTTGATAATGCCACAAAACATTAGAACGATCTACCAGTTGGTAGATATCTTTTTCCAGTAACTAGATGTTACAAAATAGGCTAAATGAACATAACTCA
The DNA here is from genome assembly GCA_900617975.1 of Rodentolepis nana. Classification (NCBI taxonomy): domain Eukaryota; kingdom Metazoa; phylum Platyhelminthes; class Cestoda; order Cyclophyllidea; family Hymenolepididae; genus Rodentolepis; species Rodentolepis nana. The sequence goes on along the minus strand of UZAE01000104.1, from coordinate 8,763 downwards.
TTTACGAATCGATATGAAATCATAATATGGAATTTCCCTTATGAAATGACCCATGAAATAAAGTGGGACTATTCAAATTTTAATTTAACAAAACGGTTGACCTGACAAATTTGGGTCAAAATAGAGTATACTTCCTTTGCTCCATTGACACACACTCCCCACACTTAAATCTCGATGTTTGGATATCCATAATCCCTTGGATGTCCATAGAGAATAAATTAGTGCCAAGTATTCTAATTTGAGGGACGCTTGAACCAGGTAAGGTACTTAATGGAGCAAAAAATGGTCTTTAGGCATTCATAATTACTAGAAAAAGCCAAACTCAATTGAGCGCAAATACCTAAGCGATTAAAAAGTAATTATTTCGGATATGGCTAAATTTTCAGCTAACATAAGCGTTTTATCATCCAATCATTCCATTTAGGCCACAAGATGAAGGTGAATGGGTCTGTGTGGCACGAAATCCTGCTGGTGAAGATAGGCTTGTGTTTAATATCCTCGTCAGCAGTAAGTATTCTTGAATTAGAATAGCTTATTGGCTAAACACATTATTAATTGACCGTTAACGTTCTTACCCACACTTTCCAGCTCCACCTAAAATTACGATGCCACTCTCAAGTGTTGGTTATGAAGGCCAGTCGATAACTCTTGAATGCCAAGTTGATGGTAAACCAATGCCAGAAGTAACTTGGGAGTTCAAGAACGAACTGGTCACCCTCGCTCTTGGTTCAAGAGCTCGACTTGACACTCCTACTCGTCTCACTATACACAATCTTCAGGTGAAAAAATTGTCAAACAACCATTGCTACAATTTCATTTGAGAATCATGATTGATCATTTTCTCTCTTTCTGGGTTATAGCCCGAAGATGCGGGAAATTACTTCTGTATTGCGAACGTCCCTGGACAAGATCGAGTCTTGGACTCGACATATTTAACCGTTTTTAGTAAGATTTTAAGAAGGCAAACTTATTGATCTTTAGCAAGATATGATATTGATTTAATTTGACTGCTTTCAGCTGTTCCAACCTTCGTTAGTACACCAAATCGCTCAATGGAAGCGTACGAAGACAGATGGATTCAATTCCGATGTACCGCAGATGGTCACCCCAAACCAGACATCAAATGGACCTTCAAGGGCAATATGATTGGAAGTGGGTTTATTTGATGTGTGTCAGTTGCCCACCCTATAATAGCCTGATATAAATATAGATATTGAATCTAATGTTCACTTAAAGGTAACCCAAGCCACAACGGTATCGGATCATTGATCATCGGTCCACTCAGAGAATCGCATTCAGGACAATATGCTTGTATTGCTGTAAATGATGCTGGCAAACGGGAGCACTCCTTCCACTTCACTGTTAAGAGTAAGAACCCTTTATCTCAATAAAGTGCTTAATAACTTAAGTTGAATTAATTTACCATGTTTCATGCAGCTCGTCCCAAGGTTCATATGTATCAGTCGGATGAAGCCGTTAAAAGTAATTCTATGGCCAGAATCTACTGTAATGTGAGTGGCGACGCTGATTCAATTGTCTGGCTGAAAGATGGCATTCCGATTGAAAGTGATCGACGTGTCAATATTGAAAATGGCGGCACAAGTTTGGTCATTAGCATGGCTAGGGTAAGAGATAGCTAAAGCATGTCATAATTCCCCCCTTTTACAATTTAGTCAGCTGATAACGGTGTTTACCAATGCATTGCTGCCAACATGGTTGGCGAAGACCTTGGAGAACTTCGATTTGTGGTCGAGAGTGAGTTTTAGCGCTCAAGTCCACTTGTATGCATATAAGCAGGCTAATTTTATGGTGTAATTTGCATATTCAGGCAAGCCACAATTGGTTAAAATGCCTTCAAACATCTCATCCTCACTGGGAGAAATTGTTACCTTGGAATGCCAAGCCGAAGGCCATCCCACACCAATAATTTCATGGTACCATGATAATGCTTCCGTGAAAATGAGCGCGACGCATTCCATCATTCATAATGGTTCACTCAGGTGAGATTATCATTATCTTTAAATCCTTCTTAAGAGGCCAAAAGATTTGGCGCGTTTAAAGACCCTTTCACGCCTTTCAAAAAAGTGAAGAAAATTATAAACATGCGTCAAATAACTGATGTAACCAAAAAATGGGATACAACAGTCAAAAGTTAGACCGCAAAAGAATTTCGCACCCAAAAAGGCTCTAGGATAGCTTTTAATTTTAATTAAATAAGCAACAGTAAACTAAGCAATAATCAATACATTGTTTTGGGAGGAAATTATTTGCCACCTACTTGAGCGTGTTGTTTGAACTCACTTCTAGAATTCATGCTGAGTAAGCGGTCTCTATTTACACAAACCTGCCTTAACTTAGTCTTGCAACTTAAATTTAGTTTGAGTTCTTAACTTTTCTGGACGTTTTGCCGATCAAATGTCACGGACTATTGTCAAAAATCATAGTTAAAGGAAAATTTTTAATTTAAAAGGAGACTGACACGCTTTTGCGAATTGATTTTGCTGCATGAGTTGGTGGAGGTGATGGGCTATTTTTTCTTCTGCCCAATCTCGAAAGAGAGAGCAAAAAAAATAAAGTCCTTTGAGCAAATAAATGCGTTTCATCTTCTGTTTAAGCAAAAATTGTCTCCTTCACAAATGCCCGTGAAATATAAATTATTATTTAATAAACACCGAGTTACTACTATTTTTTTATAAATTTGAAATGATTGAATAACCTGATTCGTCGATGGCGTAAGACAAAGATTTGCAATTCAACTTGCTGATTTTAACTTTAATTTTAGAATTGTTGGAGTGAGTGAAAAGGACGAGGGCCTCTATCACTGTGTTGCCTCCTCCTACCAGGGAGAGGTTATCTCTGATGCAGCTTCAATTCAGGTTCAAATTCCCGGTGGATGGTCCGAATGGATGCCCTGGCAACCTTGCAGCGTCTCGTGTGGTCGTGGAATTCAAGTTCGGTAAGTGTTCGACACTGTAACGGTATAACTAATTACATTGGTAGAAAGTTACAATGGCAATTGCAAGGCTATCCACGTGGAACGATTTGTTTTAAGCTTGACTATTACAGCCATATATTTCTATGTTTCGGGGAAAGTGATTTCTTCAGGACTCGGAAATTTCTATTAGAACACACGAAACACTTCCAAAAACAACCTGAGGGAAATGTAGAGTCGCTCTGCAGGAAGCTCGAATTTCACAGCCTTTCTTTTGACCAGACTAACATTAAATCTAAGACAACAGTCTTCAACTTGCGTTCTAGCGGATCTCTTCTTCACGTACTTAGACTACCCGCAAGAAACTAAAATCAACGATTTAATATCAAATTGAAATTTATTTATTATTTAAAATAGTGTAAATTATTATTTTATTTATAATGCAGGTCGAAGAACCTATTATTAGGTTAGATTTCCTTTTCTAAGCAAAAGGTATGGTAAAATTTGCTGCATTGTGATTGGAGCGGGTGTTGCACTGTTCATAACCTTCCAGGAGTTTTAATTACCATTAGCCCAACAAGGTCTGTGGTAATTTTTAGATACTTATTTGATTTAATATTAATTTATTCTTAAAATCTTTCATTAATCAGATTTAAGAGAGATTAAAAAAGGCAGCTTGCTGGATAAAAGATAATAAGTTAATCAGTCCACTCTCTACTTTACTCATTTTGTCGGACTATTTTTAGTCGCCCCTCGAAATGAACAAGAGAAGTCGAGGCAGGGTGAGGGAAGGGGGGGGAGGGGGGTTAGTGGTGGAGTTTGGCCTAGAATATTAATGAATATCTAGATTATGCTAATTGATACACGCATGCAACAACACGATCCTTACTTCACAGACCTTTCTCCTACACTGTGAACTATGCATTATCTCTTGCATTTGGGCAGAAACTTTGGTTCAGCTCCACTAGAATAGTAAACCCTATCAAACATAATTTCAGAGTCTACTTGAGTTGACTTGATTTAGGGGAATTTCTTAATTATGCCAAAGTAGCTTAACATATTTATCAATTAGAGGCAACAAATGAGGAGGGGGGGGGAGGGGGGAGGTAATGGCAATATATATAAATTTAGTATTGATTTTGGAAAGCTGGTAAGCATTGTACAACGTAATGGAGCCAAAACTTTGCCTCTGGATGACCAAGTCATTTCTCATAGGTCGTTTGTAGGCCATTTAGTGGGTTGCTGCTGAGGAATTAGGATTTGGTTTAGCCAAAAATCCTGTGCAAGTATGCTGAGTGTGGGCCTATAAGGATCTAGCCTACTGTGGTCCCCTGCTAACTGTGGATTGGCATGTGCGTATATTTCTACTCTTTTAGGTTCTTGACAGATTTTTCCGCCTATACTTTAGGATGTTCCTTAATAAAGACTTAGTTAGACAATGAATCCTAAGATACGTTCGTTATTTTCACAAACGTTGGCGTGTGTTTCCATCTAGATGGTTAGTTTTGACAAAACTGCTGCCGTTTCGGCATTGAAGCAACTTTCACTCGCAAATTTCACTAGACGGTTTTTGTAACATTAATAAATTATTTTGAAGTCAAAACAGTTTCACAAATTATAGTGAGTCAGATTCATTATGGGTTTACCTTTTCTTCTACGAATCACCGATTATTTTTTTTAAATTAATGAAGACTATTTCTGCAATTCTAAGACAGAGATCGTTTTTTGAGGATTACTAATTTGAGGACAAAAAGCAATCGTGAATGGGCAATAGTTACGAACACAGCATATTTTAACCTTGTTGACCGAGTAGTCAGAGAAGAATTAATGCTGCATAGAATAAATTCAGTGGTGTGAGTGACCATCATCCTGGTGAGGGCCTGTCAACTGGAGAGGAAAGGGGGGGGGGAATGATAGAATGCAAGTTTTCTAAGGACACCCTGCTTCGATCCAAGCCGAGTGCTGCGAGTTCTTCACATACTAGGCTGGAAAAGTTACGATTGCATTCATTGCATCCAGTTGCATTCGTTCCACACTTCGGCGTTTCCTTAAGATTATAGAGGGTTTTCTTACCTTGATAATCTGGCCGCATGAGCCTTAAATCAATTTAGCTAAGGGATACGTTTTTTCTTCCTAGTAAGGATAAGATGAGTCTACGTAGCTTGATATTTCAAGGTTGTTGATAAATTAATTTTGCAGTAGTGATATAGTAAGGATCGAGTCTGTAAGCGTCTGGAATTTCGAAAGGCCAATATCTGAGATTTGAAGTATCCGTCTCAGCAAACTTGTCAGTGGAACTTCTCTCTAAAGTCAAGTCGAAAATCAATTATTATTTGCCAATTATTTATTCACTCTATTCATTCTATACCAGTGGCCAATTGATGAGTACTTTTTCTCCCTTTTTTCTGGTCAGTCCTTTAGTGTCACGAAAATAAACTAACGTCAATTGTTATTGGTTCTTTCCCATGACCTTGAAAAAATTGAAAATAGCTTTCATTATTTCGTTATGAATTCGCTAGTGATCCATTTAAAATTACAATGGTTTAATTAAGACTGCTTGGCACATTACATGACCTATCCAAGGTTATGAAAAGCGCGTTTAAACCCATTTGATCGTCAGAAACTACGAGTTAATGCATTCATTGCATAAATAATTTGGATGTAAAGAAAGTTTCCATTTTGCATTTGCCCAATGGTTGGGAGTGCAAAATTTGAGTATTTCTGACTTGAAAAAAAGTAATCTGCCGTTTGAGCTGTAATTTGCGCTGCGCTCTACTAACTACCTCTTGGAATACCTGCGAACTTGATTTCTCCTGGCCATTAGCTCGTAAAACCATCGGAAAATAATTGTTGCGATTTTCTTGTAGGAAAATTCGATTTCATCGGAATATTTCATTATTGCCAAAATCACAAACTTATTATAACGCATTTGTTACAGAAGATGGCTCAACTCAAGAATTCAATGGACAGTTGAATTGAGTCCAAAAGTATTTGCATTAACTATTCCTGTGGAATAAACCTTACTCGAGCTTACAAGTTGGGAGGAAAGTTTAAACAAGCGAAAGAGCAAAACATCCCAGGAAATGGAGAACTTTAGTTCGAACAGCGTGTAATAGCTCATCTTTATTTGAATTCTAGATAATTTGAATTCCCCCTTTCTACTAAGGAGTATGTTTCACCTTTTAATTGTCAAATGTTCCAAATCTTAATTTTCTGCATTTGAAGATCGGGGTTTCTACGACATTCGGAGCTTTTTCCAGTTGATGTTATCGAATTCCTATTCATATCATTTGGTATCATTTCTGTTGAAAAAAATCATAATTAGATAAATGAGTGCTCACAAAGAACTCTACTCAATGTTACCCACTTTAAATGTTAACATTTAGGGCGAAAAATGGATTTAAACTATATATTCTACTTCGTCCTTTATTGTAATCCGGCACCCCAAATTTAATGAAGATATCAAAGGTTAAATCTATGTCACCTTAAATTAATGCTGAAAAGACGTAGATAATTTACCATTTTCAGTAGTCAAGTGTCATTAAATTAAAATTGGTAAACAAATGCCAATATCTCAGTACGCACGAAGAAATAGACGTTAAGATAAATTAAAAATGAAAATGGCAAAAATTTTTCTCTTTATTGAAGGAAAAATGTCCTACGCACAGTTAAAAAGGGGAGAGAAGGGGAGCTTGAGGAGATCTCATCTATAAATAAAGCACAGTGTTCAAGGTCAACCTTATTTTCCCTCATCCCCTTTTAATATCATTCCTATTTTTCCATTTCTCTCTCTCTCCCCCATTCTGAAACTAACTCAAAGGCACCTGAATACCTTTTTTTGTTCTCTTTGCGTATTTTAATAAAGCTAACAAACATCGATTTGGAACTATTTATTACTCAAATGAGCAGAATTAGATTCAATTGTTTCATTCTTGTTTTATAACAGATGTTTACATTTGATAAATCATTACTTTCAAAAATGAACAAAAAGTGTATGAAACAAATTAAATGCCTACTTATAAAATGAGAAGAAAGTTGAATAAGAAGATGCCATTGAAGCAGTACTAATTCTAATCAAAACTTTTTTTTAATAATCTGAGTTTAGCTTTTGAGTTGCAGAATTGTGGTTATACATCTAAGCTGAGGGCGCAAAACGAGGTTGAGAAAGAAAGTAAAATATTTATTTATTTATTTATTTCAAATGGCAGGCGATTTGATACTTACATAAGCTCTCTAGCTGACTTCGGGCTTCACAGAGGGAGGACAGGAGAGTGATTCACAGAGGTAGAAGAGGCAGACAGACACAATGGTAGACAAAAGGTTAGATCAGTACTCTGAAAGTTGAGCAGTGGAGTGAGTACTGTGAAAATGATCGAATATGACATGGAGTCAGCGAGTACTGTGGAAGTAGTCGAATATGACATACAGTGGGGCGAGTGCTGTTGAAGGGGTTGAATATGACAAGCAGTCGGGCTGATTGGTAGTTTGAAGTGAGAAGTCAACTGCCGGTTGATAGACGTAGTTTGAAGTCAGAAGTCAACTGCCGGTTGATAGACTTGTTAGTTTGAAGTGAGAAGTCAACTGCCAGTTAATAGACTTGTACCGTTAAAGTAAGATCAGTACTCTGAAAGTTGAGGAATATGACATACAGTGGAGTGATGGTAGTTTGAAGTCAGAAGTCAACTGCCGGTTAATAGACTTTTGCCATATGATTATGCTTTCCCCGGGTTGCACCACATGGAGGTAAGTCTATCGCACACCCCACGAATTCCATTATTAATAGTAATTAAGCAAAGCTTATAAACCTTTTATTCTCGACAAATGCATCTGAATGCGGACAACAGTAGGAAGGTAGTAAGGAATGAAGGAAAAGGTATTGAGTAGAAATTGCGAATAAAGTCAGAAAATCAATAGAATATTTTGACCCATGAAATGTTCACATGCAGGTATAATTGATTAATTTCTATTTTAATTTTTATTGGACATGAACCTATACTTGTTTATATTCCTGACGATGTGTGGCTGCACTATCGCCATTGTTGGCATGTGCTAAATTGGTGATTTTGGTGATAACGATTCAGTCTGGAAAATTAATTTGAAAAGTGGAAATGTAAGATTTCAACCATGAAAAGTAGATCAACATGATCTAAGATTAAAGCGGGTCGTTATTCCAATTAGAGACTATTTTCGAGGCCGTTAAGTAGGGTGTCATACCTTCGCCTTTCTTGAATAGTGATTATCATTAATTTGATTTCCCAAATCCCTTATAATTCGTAATTCCTATTTTAATAGTTTCATAGTTGTAAATTTGTATGAATCATAACAACAGTTTTCAAATAAACTCCATTCTATATTAGACTACATGGGGTGTGTGATAGACTTACCTCCTCGTGGTGCACCCTGGGCAACGTATACTCATACGACAAAGAAGTCTATAAAACGGCAGTTGACTTTTGACTTCAAACTACCATGGCCGACTGCTTGTCATATTCGACTCCTTCCGCAGTACTCATCTTACCTTTTTCTCTACCTTTGTGTACACTCTAGAAAGTGAAATATAAAGATTGCGAGTTTACCTAACACGTTCATTTATGGATCAACGCTAAGCAACTCTCCTAGTGGCTTCACCTGATGAGCTAACTAAGTCAAGTAAGGCGGAAGGTCATCAATTTTCGAAAAATAAAAATAATATCGAATTCCTATTTCTGATTTGTCCGTCAGTCAGTTTTTAACAATTAAGATGTGGGTTTTTACCTACTGTCACAAATATAGTTTCCTTTGATGGCCAATTTTCATCTTCTACCTTTCAATAATCCTCTCTTCTACATCGC